>JARHVA010001428.1:1077500-1267500 GCA_037957365.1 Torreya grandis | reverse complement strand
CTCGATTAGAGGGTATGGTAGGCTTATATTAGGAACATCAGCTAATTTTAGTTTCTAGTTAATCTTTGAATATTTTCATATTTCATTTTGGCATGCTAGGTGGTACTTGATCCATTTATATTTTTGTTAGGAACTCATGCCTTACCCTTCTCTTTACAGTATTAGTGTAGTAATTGCTATGGACGCATATGCTTTATAAGTCATCCCTTAGAGCATATTTGAATTATCCCACATACAAGGGAAGTAGTAGTTGTTAGAATAGAGTTAGTATATAAGTAAGTGTTGAGGCCCAATGAAGGCATCCATGAATTTATTATATTGAGCTTGCTCAAAGGAGGTTGCCCCCTCAAAGTGGCCTGCAATAAATATAAGCTTTTTATGTTTCTATATTCATAAGAGTTATTTTATTTTCACATATTTCAATTAAATCTGTTGTAGGAGGTAATCTACTACAGGAGGTTCTTCACAATTTCTCATATGTTTCCACTCATTTTGAAGAAGATTGTTAATTGATTATGTTGTTTCATAAGTTTTAAGGTTATATTACTTTAGGTTATTGACTATTTACTTCATATACATACTATTTTTATTATTTTCTCATATTTTATTCCATTTATTATTAATTAATGTTTCTAACCTAGGTTTTAATGTTTTCATTCTTGGGAGTGATGTTTTTGTTCAACACTTCAATAGTTTTATTTGTGTGCAGGGGTTTCCTAAGTAACAATGTTAATTGAAATTTACAAACTAGTAAATGATGTTTTTGTATTGGTAATTGATATCTTTGCATTGATAGTTGACATTTATAGTCTATTCATCAACTTTTTTTTGTATTTTGCATTGATGTTTCTGAATTGAGATTTGGCATTTCTACCTTGAAATTTGGCATTTATGGTCTACTATGTTTTGGCATTTCCACCCTATCCACCAACATTTTCACTTTGAATTTTTGAATTTTCATTATGGATTTTAGTATTTCCATTTTGAGAATATATGTTATGTAACTGGTAATTATGTTCTATATTTATACACTATTATGTTTATCAATGTTTCTACATTATTTATTGATGTGCCTACTTTGACAAATAATGTTTGCATCATGTGTTTTAATGTTTCTATTTTCAAGTTTTTATAAAGTATAAGGAATATATTGATGAAGATAAAATTAAAACTCTTAATTTGTGTTTTTATCCCTACTTTTCAAAGATGAATTCAAAACACTTAATATTAAAATATTAAAGGAAATCAATTTAATTTATTTACATTTATATTTAGTTTTATTTATTTTTGTAACTAAGTTTATGTATGCTCTTCTCTTGCATCAAAATATGATCTTGATAATCATAAATGAATTAGCTACTTATATCCCAAGTCATCCATTTATGTTATTTCCTCACATTAAAAAGTGATCTTAGAAATCATAAATGGTGTCAAATTTTTATTTTCTTTTATTAGGGGTTTAGTGACTTAGATTTAATCACCAAGCACTAGCTAAAGTCCATGCGATGATGTATTCTAAATATTCCTTCATGTATCCATTTTCAATGACTAGGTTTGATGAAAAATTAAGTGATGTGAGTTGTATTTGACCACCAATACCCAAGATTTAGATTACACCCTTATCTCATAGAATTGGGAATCACATAATGCACAGCATAATAAGTACTCCCATAGATAAACATGTTCAAACCTAGATAAGAAAACCATTTAGCTATAATCACATAGTGGTGTTGAGAAAATAATATTACCCAAGAGTAAAAAATGTAATCTTGAGGTATTATTTATGGGCCACAATTTCGTCACACTCCCACTTGATTAACAATGGCTTGTTTTAGACACACAAATTTCATCACTTTTGTGTCTAAATTATAATTAGAATGAATTTTTTAAAAATGTATGAATTTAACCATAAATCATCAATTGATCCAAATCATCCACTAAATTATCAGTTTGATCTTGAATTATGATGACACATCCCTAATTTGGGGAAAAACACCATAACACAACATAAAATTTATCAACAATGTCCCAAATTAAGTTGACACTTTTTAAATGTTACCACATGATAATTAAATGAAATGTTTAATTGATAAAAAAATTTAAACAAAACATATTAATTTCTATGTCTAATTTAGCCCTGATTAATAATGCTCCATCCTACTCTAATGGGAAATTCCATAGATTATTGGAATTTCATATTTTCAAAAATCAAAATTGGATTATTGCCTCACCAAAGATGACATCATCAAGGAAAGTATGCAAGAAAAGGATATGACATACTCTTAAAAAATTCTTACACACATAATATATTCATAATTTTAAACTCTTACATACTCCATGACTCCATTAGTGCATTTTTTGTATGATCAAAAATTTGAGCAAATGGATTATACAAGCACAATATGTTATTAAAGTCAACTCAAATTCTAGATCATAAAAAATATGGGAAATAAAGAAAATGCCAATAATAAAACTTAATATTAGAGTGATTATACAAGAATTATAGCAAGCATTTGACTCCATAGTTGATCAAGATCATGCTTTAAGACTAAAATACATGTTCTTCATGGATTGCTTGTAGACTTAGAATATTGACAGCTTGTATTAGCTTGATTGCATGACAAGAGACTAAGTTGTGAGCATAAGATTACATTTAGGATTCATGCATTAGAAGATCATATATTTCATATGTATTTTCCTCACATTATTTTATTTATTATTATAAAGATCAATTATAAAAATATCATGCTCAATATTAAAGGAAAAGTCCCTCATAAAGTTTTCTATTAATTTTCTCAAATGTAGTAATGAACCCTTTAGGTAAGTTCATAAACCATTCTAGAGTAGGTCATGTGAGGCTTTTAGGAAAGAGTCAGAGAAAGTAAGAATAATTTTAGGTGACCTCATGGCATGCTATATAAAATTATTGGATATGGTCACGAGGGTCTCTTTTCCCCTTATATTTATCAAAGTTTGGAATTTCAAATTGTGCCAGAAAGGGTATCTATAAAATACTCATGTCTAATGGGGAGGTAAAACATTATTCATATCTATATTTCATTACCTAAGTACAAGGATATATCTATTGAAGAGTCTCCATCATCTTCCACTCTTTGGTGAAGGAAGGGTCCATTAAAGGGTTAAAATTATTGGTTTGACTTAATTTTGGTTTTAACAAATCAATGCTGATGTTTTTAATTATTATTCTAGCTGACATGGGTTTTTAAGCTTCAGAATGTATTTGAGATGCTAGTGAGTTAATTTATTGGGTGATTTGGTCTAGATGATCTTCCAAGGTAGATCTCCTTTTATTAGCCTCAATACAATTATTTTGAGGGGGTTCTTCTTCTTCTTCTTCATCTAGTTCTTTTTTATGATGTACTAAATTCAATATTTTCCCCATCTTTATTTTTAACATGTTGATGTAGAGGAGTTTTAGGTCTAGATGGTACTTGTATTAGAGGTTGTAAAAGGTTAGAATTAAATGCAAGGGTGATTTACCTCCTATTCCAATGAATTAGGCTAATATTTGGTCCTTATTTTCATATATAAATTAGTCAAATTAGGCTCTAATCTCTCATTATTGAAGAAGTTGTTGTTATATGCATGTCACTTTGATTTTCTTCATTATTCATACTTTTTCCTCCTAGTGTCCTTAGGATGTCATCTTCCCAGTTTGATCTTTGCCCCAAATTTAAGCCTTGTGCATAGGTTTTGATTAGCATGGTGGATAATATGAGGTGATATATAGATTATATGTGTTGATTTGATATAAGGTGGAAATAAATGTGATTTTTTTAGGAATAAAATTGTCTTGGTTTGAGGCTAGAAAGGTTAAGATGTTTATAATTGATGGGATCAAATTTGATTTTTTTAGATTTAAGGACTATAATGATCAAGTATTACCAATGTGTCAAATATAAAGAGATTCAACCTAGAAAGAAGACTAGATGATAATATGACAAAGTGCTTATATTAATACTAGCGAGATGAAGATTGGATAGAGCTAGTTATGAATAAGGAGGATGATAAGATGATAATGTGGTAGATGAAACTTGATAGAGTTATAGACTTTGGTAATATTTAATCAAAGTAATATGACTTGGAATAGATAGAGAAATGAATAGGCTAATTTTAGGACTTTTAAAGAGAGGATAGGTGACCACTATAGCTTACTCATAAGGAAAATAAAAAGCTCAAGATTTTGGATAATGCAATGGATGAAGAGATGATGATGGGAAAATATGAATATGGTTTAAGCTAAACCCTATATGGGATAAGTGTATCCTAAGGGTTTTTTAGGTGTTTTAAAAAAGGGTAGAAGGTTGAATTGGCTCATAGACAGTGTTGGTCTAGCACAACACACACATAATCATGTCAATCACAAGCTTTAGTATTTTGCAAACCAATGGTGAGTTTAATCTAATGACTACACCATATAGCATATTCATAGGTGAGTCTATAGTTTGATGGCCCATTATAGAATATCCCAAACCTCACAAACCCATTTTCACTTAATAGTCACTTGGGAATTGATACTGACTTTGGTAGCAAGTTGTTTGTTAGGTCAATGGTCCTATTCTAGGCTAAATAAGGTTTTATAGGGGTATCCCTGATATACACTAGGTATATGGTGCCCAAGTTTGTATAGGGTGCTATATAATGATTGGGTCATTGAATTAACTATTGTCATTCATGAAAGACTTGTATGGGGTCAATTGATTGGCCTAATGACATGTATCCCTAATTTTATACTCTACCATACATAGAGTGTGGATTTATGCATGGTGATGAAATCTAATGTCACAGTCCCCATAGGACTATGTCAAGTGCATTGGTGTCACTTCAACATCACATTGCTTCCTAAAAAATAAAAATAAGAGGGATGATTAGTGGTTTTTGATCCTTTGAGACTCACTGCTAGGATGTCAGGAGGAGAACATACACTACTATAGCCCTTAGGTAAAAAGAAGCAAAAAAAATTATTAAGTGTGATTCATAAAAAATATATACAGGATATTTTTCAGAATGCCTAAATATTTGACAAATATCCTATAAAGTAAGTGATTAGTAGTTTTAATTAGGCAATCTTGAGGGGTAAATTACAAGACAAGATATTAGATAAAGATAAAAATGTGTCAAAACATGACCTATAATACAATTGGTTAGGTAAATTCAATTGAGACAAAACTAACACTAAATTTACCCCTATAAAAATCCAAAGCAAATGTTAGTCTAATAATCCTTAATAAAAATACTGAAAAAATTTGCATGTTTTAAACTATAATTTTTTTGAATGAGGGGCCACAATGTGGGGGTTTAGGGGTAGAAGCCCCGATTGGGGTTAAGGGGAAACACCCCTTATGGGGTCAAGTGGAAGTGCCACCAATGTGTTCCCTATCATGATACAAGGTAGGGTTTATGGGTAGTACCCCCAATGCTAAAAGTAATTTGAGACTTATGGGATGCTTGAAATGACACAAAATTCACCAAAAAAGGTCCTAAACTTGCACTCAAAAGAGATGTTTTTGAATAAAATAAAGATAAAAATTGATACTAGTTTGATCAAAATCATAGATGCATAGTTTGTTAATCAAAATTTCATACAAGGGCACAAAATCATAGATATGAAGTCAAAACCATAGATGTAAATAAACAATTTTATAAATAGTCAATAAAATTCTATGGTTTTTATATAGTTAGGACTATTCAAAAAAACTAATAACATTTTCACAACCATAATTGAAATTCAAAATCACATATGGCTAAGTAGCGACACTAAAAAATGGTTAGGTAGAGTGTTAGTGGTTAGATAGCAAAAATATGACTATTAGAGGCAAAATCATGACTTAAAATCAAAATTGTGATTGAGAATAAGTGATTTTGTAGATTTAATAAAAATAGAGATATTTACAAATTTAAAAAAGACTAAAGGATGTGTTTGGATATGATTTTATTAAACTATGATTTTTTATAGTGATTTACAGGACTAAAACATGATTATATTATGTTTGATTCAAGATCACAAGTGAATAGTTATGTTGTTTATTTAGAGTAATTTTTTGGTTTTAGACATGTAAAACAAAAGTTAGAATCGATAGGAAAATATTTATAGATAATAAGTGATGCTTATAGATAGAAATAAAACCGATTGTAGGTTAACAATTATGTAAGAATATTATTAGTCAAAATCATAATTATGATGTTAAAATCATGACTACAATTCAAAATCATAACTAAGAGTTGCATTTTTGAATAAAATTATATTTTAGCATAATTCTATAAAGATAGATGTTATAAACAAATTCAAATATGCACAAAAAAACAATGGGACAATATGTATAAAATATGCAAACTTTAGATTAGAAACATTAAAATGCCTATTGTAACATTTCAAATCAAAAATAATAGAGTCAAAATCATAGATAAAATTCAAAATCAAAAATTACTAATAAGCAATTTTGATAAAATCGCAACTAGTCTATTCAAAATCATAGATAGAAATAAAAATTATGAGTAGTATCTTCAAAACCATAAATAAGAATCAATATCACAAATTACAAGAAGTGATTTTGATAACAAGATATACAAAAATAAGTTACCCTGATGGCTAGCGGTTAGGTTGGTAGTTTATGTCAAAAATTACCACTGTCAATGACAAAAGCATAATTGTATAATTGCAAGTTATAGAGAAATACCACAAGTCACTTGGAAAATGAGATTAGCCCAAAATTCACCCTAGTTAGACTTGCAAGTTAAATTTTTCACACCTCACAAAAATAATGGTTAGTCCAAATAATGGATCCCATCATGGTTGCCAATGTATGATTATAAAATTTGAGAAATAGATTTATATACATAAAAAAAAATTAAATCAACCTAAAATTTATAAAAAAACATAAATGGGAGAGAGTGAAGAAGCAATTAAAACTTTCGTCAAAAGGATATTACCATCACCTTTATTCTTTGAATCATCCCTCTAAGATTTTCAAAATGTTTCTATAATCACAATTTGATTATATGATATTAGATTGCAAGACAAGGTGGATTCAAGACTTCAAATGGAAACAAAGGGATTAATTTCTTTCTAAATATAAAACATAGATTACAGATGGAATGAGAGAGTATGGAGGATTTTGTGAGCATCGATAACATAGTCTTAGGAGCACACTTCCCCAAAATGGGTGTTGGTTGAAATATTAAGAAAGCATCTTGCATCTCACCACTTCTAATAAATCAAGATGCCATTAAAAATAAAAATAAAAATAAGAAAAAAAAACATTTTTCCAATGGTAAAAATGAGTCTTCTGGGACCTTGGGCAAGTACCTATTAGTGTAGTTTTTTATTTTTCCCTATTATTTAATTAGGGAAATTATATTTGTGCATACATGGAGTTTTCCTACATTTGTGGGATAGGCTAGCTTATGTGGAGATGTGTGTCATATATGTGTCATAGGTGTCATAAGAATGTCATAAGTAACTCCCTTGATGGGAGTTACTTCTATATTATTAGCACCTTGTCACCACCTTTCATGGAGGAGTTACAGTCTATTCTTGGGGTGCCTTGACCACCTTTTGTGAAGGAGTTACTTACGTGCTCTCCTAAATGTATTCTTCACTTTGGCCATCTCATGTTAATCAGATATTAATTTTTCTCCTATTTTGTCTTGTGTAATTTATCTTCTTGTATAATTTCAAATTGCTTTAGCATCTATGTGGTGTGCACTTGCTTCATCTCATGTGATCATGTCTCCATTGCATTTGCATTATCCAGATTCTGGCAACAACTCTGATATGGTATCAGAGCCACTCTGGTAATCGTGTGTCTGGTTATGTTAATAGTTTATTTTGAAATTCTTACTTTGCTTTCTTAGTAGTTTTTTTTTTGTTTAACTCCATTGCATTTGAGAGTTTTGGTAGAGTTTCTTGAAAACTCATGTAAATCCATATAGAACTCTGTTAAAAAAATACTTCTGTTGAAGATCTACAACAAGGCAATTTGTGAAAATATCAGCAGCTTGGCGTCCATTTCCACCAGCAGCCTGGCATCCTTTTCCAGCAGCTTGGTGTCTTTTTTTCTGCATTAACTTTGTCTCACCACTTACTGCAGGGGCTGACTTGCACTTTCCTTTGTTTGCGGCATCTCTCCTTCAAACGGTGACTGCAAGAAATTAATTCTGCACGCCTTATTTTAGTGAGAAAAATTTGCCAGACATGTTGTACATTGAAATTTCAACTTGTCTCTTCTCTTCTCTGATGTTGTGCATTGAGGTCTGCAAATTCAATATTTGTTTTGCCCAGCAAAATCAGAACTGTGCCTTTTTTTTGTAAGAGAATTCTGCCACCTATTATTTTTCTTGTAAATGGTGCCCTCTCCTTGTTGGCATCCCATGTGAGCCCTTAAATACTTGGCCAACAGTTTCATTATGTCTGTTACTTTAATTTTTTAGTTAAAATTGACTTGTTAAAAAAAATCAGTCAATTTGACTGAATATTAAGTATTTTAGACAATTTGAAAATTTTGGGGGTTTAAATTTAAACTTGTATCTTCGCCTGTCGAAGACGAAGGGTGAGGCCCAGGTTGGCAGGATGCCAATTCCCCCTCAAAAAGACCTCCTTTGTATTCTTCGCTCCATGCTTAATCCAACAAGTGGTTGGAAGACCACTTTCTCTCTCAAAACAGGCACTTTTAAAAATATTTTAGTGTTTTTTTTGCAAAAACACTAGTTTATGGGAAAATTGAATCTTTAATATCTTACAAATGATAGCTCAGATTTAGGTACCATTTTTTTCAAAAATATTTTTAATTCAATTCTCCACAGCATAGGATTGTTATTTGTTAAAAATTCACTAGTTTATAAAGTGCCTAAAATTTGGGTCTCCTAAGACGCATTTTCGGCTAAGTTCGACATCCTATTTGCTTAATGTCTTGCACTGATTGCTCTAAGACGCATTCTCATCTAAGCTCAACATATTTTGAGTGTGCACTTACATATTTGGGGGGGGGATAAATATTTTGGGGGGATGTGATTGCTTTTCACAACTTGCAAATCTTTGCTTTCATTCTCCTTTTTGCATAATTTCACAACTTGTAATCAACACAACTTCACCTAAATTAGCTTAAAATGGACTCCTTTCAGCTTAAACCCCTAACACCCTTCAACTATCATGAATATAAGGTTAAAATTTCAATCATTCTTAGAAGCAAAGGGTTGTATAGGATTACCATGGGTATTGAAGTAGAACCCAGCACTGATGCTGAAAAGGTCAAGTAGTAAAATCGTAGTGATGAAGCTTATGAACTACTGAGCTTGTCTATGTCTCCAAAACTTCTCTTCCATTTATAAACCTCTAAGACTCCTAAAGACATATGGGACACCATAGAAACCTTATTTGGGAAGCTTGATGAGATGAGAGGTCATGAGCTCGAAAATGAACTCACAAGTCTAAGTCCTAGCAACTTTGACACCCTACAGGAATTCTTCACTAAGTTTAAGGCCCTTAGATTGCAATTAAAAGAATGTGGGATAAAGAATAAAGATGATCAACTTATCCTTTCTATTTTCATAAAGTTAGGTCCAAGCTATTCAGTGTTTGTCTCCACTTTCCATGCCACAAAAAGTGCCCTTGGCACTACATGGAAAATGCCTTCTTTGGATTCATTCATTGCTAACTTGACTAAGGAGCAAGATAAGATAATTTAAATGGGCATAATGAAGTCTACTCAACCCCAAGATTTGACAGCTAGAAATGGTAAAGATAAGACTTCAACAAAGGAGAAGAAGAAAAAGAACAAGGACCAAGAGAAGAAGAAAGAAAACAACAATCCTGCCAAAAAAACACTGAGTCTTCCTCTTCCAATGCTAAACCTAAGAGGGAGAAGGTTAAGTGTGCCTATTGTAAAAATATAGGGCATGATGAACACAAATGCATGAAGAAACAAATAGATCACCTAACTCATCTTCTAGAGAAGCACAACATAGGTGTTCCTGAGTCCATCAAGCATAATTCATCTACCCAAGATTCTACCAAGGCAAAAGGCAAGGGTAAGGAGAAATAAAAGGGCAAGGCCCTTGTAGCTATAATAGCTTCTACATCTTCATGGGTCATTGACTCTGGTGCTTCTCACTACATGGGCTCTTCCCTAGTTGATTTTTCATCTTTAGAGCCTTGTAGCATGACTTCAATTAATTTGGGTGATGACATATCAATTTCTATTGCAGGGAGAGGGTCAGTTGAAATGGAAGGAGGAACATTCAATAATGTTCTAAGTGTTCCTTCTCTTTCAACCAATCTCCTATCAGTGTACCAAATCACTCACATTGGTTAGGGCATGAGATTTGAGTTTTCATCAGATTTAGTGGCTATCAAGGAATTGCATAGTGATACTACAGTGGCAGTGGGTAGGGAAGATCACCAAGCCAAGTTATACACCTCACATTTTGCACCTGATTCTTCTCCAACAGCATTGCTGACTCATTCAGATGGAGTTAGAAAACTATGGTATGAGTGGTTTGGCCACCTTAACTACCGCTACCTTGAGCAACTTTGAAAACATGACATGGTCATTGGCTTGCCTCGTGTCCAATTCTCAAAAGGACTTTGCGAGGGGTGCTCCCTTGGGAAGCATCTTGAAGCAAAATTTGACAAAGGCAAAGGTTTGAGGGCTTCACAACCTTTGGAGTTAGTCCACAGTGATGTATCGGGACCCTTTCCCAAACCATCTTTCACAAGGGCAAGTACATCCTCACTTTCATTGATGATTTCTCTATGTACACTTAGATATATTTTCTCAAACAAAAGTTTGAAGTGTTTGAAAATTTTCTAGACTTCAAGGCTCTTGTTGAGAAATAGATTGAGAAATCCATCAAGGTTCTTCAAATTGATAATGGAGGGGAGTATGTCAATAATAGGTTTAAGAAATTTTGCACCACAGAGGGGATTGATTTATAACATATAATCACTTACAGTCCTTCACAGAATGGGGTTGTAGAACACAAAAATAGGTTCTTGAAAGGCATGGGTAGCTATATGATTCACTCCAAATCCTTAGCACCACAGTACTGGGCCAAAGCCATCAATTGTGCTTGCTACATTCAAAATAGGGTTCCTCACAAAGCTTTGAAAGGGATAACACCCTTTGAATCTTGGCATAAAAATAAATCTAATGTTGAGAACCTTAGGGTTTTTGGATCCCTAGCCATGGCTTGCATTTTGAAGAAGAAATGCAAAGCTGTGGAATGTTAGTCCAAGCCTTGCATCTTTGTAGGATATCTGGATGGTATTAAGAGGTATCCAGTCACTCATGAGTTGTTTATCAAGAGAAGTGTCCATTTTTAGGAGAGTCCTAGAGACTCAACACTTGACACTTCTCCCTCATCAGATCTACTTCTTCATGATGATTCCTCATCAGATTCAGATCAGCCACAACAGGTTCTTGAGCCAGAGACATCTTCTTCTTCAAGTTCAAATAGCAAGGATAGTGATGCAGAGTCATCCATGTCTAGTCAATTAGAGGATGAGGAGTTAGCACCTGACTTGCCCACATCTAGGCCACTTTGGGCTAGACAAACACTTGAGAGTGTTGGCACTTAGGTAGGAGATCCTGTAGATGATAGATGTACTAGGGGGATTTTCAGAGAGATCCACATGTCTTCTTTGCTTCAGTTTCAAATCCATAGACTTTTTGAGAGGAATTGAGGGTACCTAAGTGGGATAGTGCTATGGAGGAAGAATATTCTTCCTTAATTAAAAATCACACTTGGGATTTGAATTCACTTCCTAAAGGAAGAAATATGGTTCGATGTAGGTGGATATATCAGACCAAGTTTGCAGTAGATGGGTTAGTTGATAAGTACAAGGCACGATTGGTCACCAAGGGTTTCTCATAGGTGGCAGGCATTGACTATTCAGAGACCTTTACACCCATTGCAAAGATGACTTCTATCTGACTCACCTTAGTTATTGCCACAACACATAGTTGGGATGTGCACCAGATGGACATGAAGAGTGCCATTCTTCATGGAGATCTAGAGGAAGAGATCTACATGGAGTAGCCACTAGGATTTGTTTAGGATTCTTCCTTAGTATGCAGACTTAGGAAATATATCTATGGCCTCAAATAGGCCCCTCAGGCTTGGTATGCCAAGATGGATTCCTTCATTCTCACAATGGGTTTCACTAGGTGCCATTCTGACCCCAATGTCTACTTCTTGTGACAGGATGATTCACTCCTGATTTTGGTTATATATGTCGATGACCTTTGGATCACCAAGAGTTCTTCATTGGCTATTGCAGTGGTCAAGGCATTTTTTTAGGATAGATTTGATATGACAGACTTGGGTTTATTTCACTACTTCTTTGGCATCAAGATCTCACAGTCAAATTTAGGGATTTATCTTACACAAGCTAAGTATTCTCTTGATTTATTGGCTCGATTTCACATGGCTGATTGCAAGCCATCTCCAACTCCCTTTCTATCAGGAGTCAAGCTTGAGGCTAATTGTTCTTCACAATTGGTTGATGCCACTCAGTATCAACAACTTGTTGGTAGTCTCATCTACTTGACTCACACCAGGCCTAACATATCATATAAAGTGGGACTTATCTCTAGATTTATGTAGGAACCTCATGAGCTACATTGGAAAGCATCTAAGAGGATCTTGCATTACATACAGGGTTCACATAGATACGGGATTCATTATAGATTTGGCATAGAGGTTGACTTGGTTGGATATACAGATTCAAACTAGGCTAGTAATTCATAGACTCACAAGTCCACTTCTAGTTATAGTTTCTCTCTAGGTTTTAGTCCTATCAGTTGGTCTAGCAAGAAGCAGAATGTTAGTGCTATATCATCCATAGAGGTAGAGTATAGGGGAGATGTTAATGCAGCTACTGAGGATAATTGGCTTTAGGGGATACTTTCTGAGTTTGGCATTTCTATCAGGCAACCCACCATCATTTATTGTGATAACCAGAGTACTATTCAGATTTGTAGTAATCCAGTTTAGCACCAGTGGACCAAGCACATAGAGATTCACATGCATTTCATTTGGGAGCTTATTCATAGTCAGGTCATTGACTTGATATTTTGCCAGTCTTCAGAGTAGGTTGCATACATCTTCACCAAACCTTTCACTAAGAGCAAGTTCATTCATTTATGAGCTCTTCTTGGGGTGTGAACCACATCTGTAGTAGCATCATATTTGAGGGACCCACTAGCCTCTTCATTTATTTTGTCTCTCTTTTGTGGAGGAGTCTTTTCCTATGAGTTTTCTCCTTTTCTCTATCTTATGGGAGATTACATTTATACATGGGTATTGTTGACGACTGGAGATTACACCCAATGGCAGGAAAATAGGTTCCTGCCCTCTCCCCACAACATGGAAACTCCTCTCTCACCTGTGGGATGGTGAAGCAGGAGAGGAGAGTCTCTAGGTATGGGCTAGTTCCCTCTGATGTATCTTGTTTGTTTCAGGCAGTGCAAAATATAGATATATAGATATACTGGGGGGATGAAAAGGGGGAACAAAATATAGGAAAACAAACAGCCTACTCTAAAGAGGTGTTACACCAAAATAAAGGTTTGACCCTCCCACATCCACTCTCAGAATCAAGAAAATGCAAATATACTCTACACATCTGGTAGAAAGAACCAGGCTGCTAGGACTAACAGGGAGGCTATAATGGAAAATACATAACAGAGGTTTACCAAGGTGCTGTGAAATGCACACTTGCAAGGAACTTCCTCTATTCTATCCTTCTCAAATATTACTCTTCTCCTTTCAGCTACAGAAATGGTGCCTTGTAGATGGCTGGTCTGTTGGCATTAACCTGTGAAAGCATCAGAGATAATGACTAACACAAATAATACTCATGACATACAGAGAAAATCTATCCAAGATGGAGGCAAAAAATTGTATTTTATTGATTCAAGTGGAGAATTTGCAGAGCAGTGCTCTTTACAAAAATGGAGAAGATCCTTTAAAAGGTAACCAGTTTTGAACGTTTCTCCCTCCTGGATGGTTATTCAGGATATAATCAGATTCTAGTACGAGGCTGTGACCAATAAAAAATAGCCTTCACCACTAAATGGGGAACGTTCACCTACCAGAAGATGCCTTTCAGGCTATCCAATGCTGGTGCTACCTTCCAGTGAGCCATGGACATGGCTTTCAGTGGTTTGATAAATAAGAACGTGCTGGTGTACCTCGATGATACAATAGTTTTCTCTGGGAAGGCGGGGCAGCATATGGAGCACCTCATGCAAATTTTTGAGAGGTGCAGGGAATTTGGCATCTCTCTAAATCCAAAGAAATGTGTATTTGTTGTTCATGAGGGAAAACTTCTTGGCCACATTGTGTCCAAGGAAGGTTTGTCTATTGACCCCGAGAGAGTCCGCTCCATCCTAGAGATGTCCCTACCAAAAGCACAAGAAAGGCTTGCAGGGTTTCTTTGGCCATATAAATTTTATTCAGAGGTTCATCTCAAATTTTTCTGAGATAGTTAAACCCCTAGCCTCTATGTTGAGGAAGGGTGAAGAATTCAAATAGACAATGCCAAGAAAAGACAGCTTTGAAGCCATCAAGCAGGCTTTGACCCAGGCTCCCACTCTAATCAGCCCTGACTTCAATAAAGACCTCAATCTCTATACTTTCAATAATGGAGAAGTAATATCTACTATGCTTACTCAAGCAAACAGTGATGACCTTGAGCAACCACTCACCTTTTTCAGCCAAGGGTTAGAGGACTTTGAAATTAGGTATACCTACGTAGAGAAGCAAGTCCTGGCAGTAGTGCGTAGTCTGAAGAAATTTAGATATATGTTGTCAAATAGTAGGATCCATCTCATGGTTACACATCTTGGCATCAAGGATTTATTGACCAATCAAGACTTAAATGAGAAAAGAGCGGGATGGATTACCAAAGTGATGGAGTATGACATAGACATCAAAATTTCCAAGTTGGTGAGAGGAAGGTGCCTGTGTGAACAGCTAGCAGTAGATTTGAGGCAAAAAGGTGAAGACAACTTGTTGATCCATGACATAGCCACTGCAGAAGAACCAGTTGTCATAAGATATTGGATGCTGGACATGAGGCACTTCCTTCTTATGGGCCAATGTCCACAAGGTCTCGATAGGGCCAGAAGAAGGTATTTTAAACTTCAATCCCTTCCTTATGTTTTGATTGATGGAGTATTATTTAGGAAGGATCTCTTCAGGGTTCTCCTAAGATGCATTGACCTCAATTAGGCTAACAAGGTATTGGCTGAGTTTCACGATGGGCCAACAGGAGGCCATTTCACCCCTAAGACCACAGCAACAAAAATAATGAGAGCTGGCTATTTCTGGCTCACTCTTTTCAAGGATACCTATGCCTGGGTAAGAAAGTGCAAGAAGTGTGCACTTTTTGATGGAAAATAATGATTGGCTGCCATGCCTCTACAACCAATCCAAGTGGAACAACCATTCATACAGTGGGGTCTAGACTTTATAGGTATGATCAATCCTCCCTCCAGTGTCAGACACAAATGGGTCCTGACTGCTATGAATTATTTCACCAGGTGGGTGGAAGCTATTGCTTTGAAGGAAGTGAATGAAAGTGCAGTCCTGGATTTCTATGAAGACTTGGTGACACGTTTTGGGGTCCCGGCCACTATAATTTCAGACAATGCCTTGGCTTTTCTGGGAACCAAAAGTAGTGAATGGGCGCTAAGGTATGGTATTTACGTCAGCACTTTGTCAAATTACTACCCACAGGGGAATGGGCTGGCTGAGTCCACAAACAAAAATCTGATCAGAATTATAAAGAGGACCATGGAATAAAATTAGAGAACTTGGCATGCCAAGTTGAAGACACCTCTATGGGCCGATTAGATCACTCTGAAGAGAGCAATAAGAAATTCTCCATAGACGCTTGTGTATGGAAGGGAAGTAAGGCTTCCCATCTCACTCGAATTGTCAGCACTAGACCTTGCTCATCAGCTACAACTAGAAGAAGGAACCAGCATGGAGGTTAGATTGTGTGAACTAATGGAGCTCCAAGAGATAAGGGACTGTGCCATGGCTGCCATGTCTAGTCGCCAACAACAAATAAAAAGACACTTCAACAAGAAATCTTTGTCAAAGGATTTCTCTGAAGGAGACATTATTTTGAAATGGGACGAAGACAGAGCCAAGCCCAGAAAACATGCAAAATTTGATGCCCTCTGGAGTGGTCCTTACATGATTACTCAGTGCAAGTAATATAATGCTTTTCAGCTCTCCAAGTTGGACGGCAAAGAATTACGTATCCCAATCAACGGGATACATTTGAAGCATTGCCACTAATTTTTGGTTTGATTGTACATAATTTCCTTTGTTTTTATTGTTTTCCCTAAGTGCAGTTTGCACAGTTAGTTAGTTGTTTTTAGTCTTGTGTGTTTCCCTTTGCATGTGGGGGTAAATTCTATATTTTTGATCCTAGGATCTTTTGGGATGTTATTAATTATTTCAAGCTGCATCTAACTCTGTGCCCAATGGATATTCAAAGGCAACTGGATCCTAAGCATAGCAGGCATGCTTGCCCCGGGAGTCACCAATTTGTTGACCCAATTTTGTCCCTCTAGCAAAATTTTGGTCACCCTCTTCAAAAGCTATGAAAGGCCAGTCAATTTCAGGTTGCAGTCCATCTTCAGGTTCATGCTCAGTTCAACCAAAAGGTTCAATGGCCTTGGTTCAAAGAGAAAAGTTCAAGTCAATGATTCAATGCATCTAAGTCCCGCAAAAAATTCAAAGTTTTAAGCAATGGGCAGCAAAATTGCCGCACTCAGTAGCAGGCGGGGAAAAAGAGACCGCCAACACAGAAGTAGTAGGTGGCAAAATTGCTGTGCTTAGTAGCAAGCAGAGAAAAGGAGACCGGCAATAAGTTGGCCAACGTCGGCAAAATTGCCACGTGCAGTCCATGACATTGAGTGGTAAAATTACCGCCCACAACATCAAGAGGCAAAAAAGGCCTGCAGAACACAGAAAAAGGCCACAATTAGTTAGTTTTTTTTAGTCTTGTGTGTTTCCCTTTGCGTGTGGGGGCAAATTCTATATTTTTGATCTTGGGATCTTTTGGGATGTTATTAATTCTTTCAAGCTGCATCTGACTCCGCACCTAATGGATATTCAAAGGCAACTGGGTCCTAAGCATAACAGGCATGCTTCCCCAGCAGAGTCACCAAAAACTTTTGACGACTGGAGATTGCACCTGGCGGCAGGAAAACAGGTTCCTGCCCTCTCCCCACAACATGGAAACTCCTCTCTCACCTATGGGATGGTGAAGCAAGAGAGGAGAGTCTCTAGGTATGGGGTAGTTCCCTCTAATGTATCTTGTTTGTTTTAGGCAGTGCAAAATATAGATATATAGATATACTGGGGGGATGAAAAGGGGGAAGAAAATACAGGAAAACAAACAGCCTACTCTAAAGAGGTGATACACCAAAATAAAGGTTTGACCCTCCCACATCCACTCTCAGAATCAAGAAAATGCAAATATACTCTACACATCTGGCAGAAAGAACCAGGCTGCTAGGACTAACAGGGAGGCTATAATGGAAAATACATAACAGAGGTTTACCAAGGTGCTGTGGAATGCACACTTGCAAGCAACTTCCTCTATTTTGTCCTTCTCAAATATTGCTCTTCTCCTTTCAGCTGTAGAAATGGTGCCTTGTAGATGGCTGGTCTGTTGGCATTAACCTGTGAAAGCATCAGAGATAATGACTAAACACAAATAATACTCATGACATACACATCAAATCTATCCAAGATGGAGGAAAAAAACTATATTTTATTAATTTAGGTGGAGAATTTGTAGAGCTGTGCTCTTTACAAAAATGGAGAAGATCCTTTAAAATGACCAAGTCTACCCTTTTATATGGGAAAAGCCAAGAGGAGTCTCATTGGGAAGAGGGAGAAAACTGTAGCTGACATCAAAAATCTGCTGGGGCCATGCTTGATGCCTCATTTTTCATGTAGCCTGCTCTTCTGCCAGCGGGGTGGGCCTTTTTCTATGTTCTATGGGCCTTTTTGGCCGCTTGATGTTGTGGGTGGTAATTTTACCACTCAATGTCGCGGACTGCACGCAGCAATTTTGTCGACGTCGGCTGACTTATTGCCAGTCTCCTTTTCTCTACTTACTACTGAGCATGGCAATTTTGCCACCGATTGCTTCCGTGTTGGCCATCTCTTTTTCCCCACTTGCTGATGAGCACGGCAATTTTGCCGCCCATTGCTTAAAACTTTGATTTTTTTGTAGGACTTAGATGCATTGAACTGTTGACTTGAACTTTTCCCTTTGAACCAAGGCCGTTGAACCTTTTGGTTGAACTAAGCATGAACCTGAAGATGGAATGCAACCTAAAATTGACTGGCCTTTCATAGCTTTTGAAGAGGGTGACCAAAATTTTGCCAGAGGGGCAAAATTGGGTCAACAAATTGGTGAATCCCAAGGGAAGCATGCCTACTATGCTTAGGACCCAGTTGCCTTTGAATATCCATTGGGCGTGGAGTCAGATGCAAATTGAAAGAATTAATAACATCCCAAAAGATCCCAGGATCAAAAATATAGAATTTACCCCCACACGCAAAGGGAAACGCACAAGACTAAAAGCAACTAACTAACTATGTGAACTACACTTAGGGAAAACAGGAAAAACAAAGGAAATTATGTACAGCCAAACTAAAAATTAGTGGCAATGCTTCAAATATATCTCATTGATTGGGATACGCAATTCTTCACTATCCAACTTGGAGAGCTGAAACGCATTATATTGCTTGCACTGAGTAATCATGTAAGGACTGCTCTAGAGGGCATCAAATTTTGCATATTTTTTGAGCTTGGCTCTGTCTTCATCCCATTTCAAAACAATGTCTCCTTCAGAGAAATCCTTTGATGAAGATTTCTTGTCGAAGTATCTTTTTATATGTTGCTGGTGACTAGACATGGCAGCCATGGCACGGTCCCTTATCTCTTGGAGCTCCATTAGTTCACACAATCTGACCTCCATGCTGGTTCTTTCTTCTAGTTGTAGCTGATGAGCAAGGTCCAATGCTGGCAATTCGAGTGAGATGGGAAGCCTTACTTCCCTTCCATACACAAGTGTATATGGAGAATTTCCGATTGCTCTCTTCGGAGTGATTTGATCGGCCCATAGAGCTGTCTTCAACTTGGCATGCCAAGTTCTCTGATTTTCTTCCATGGTCCTCTTTATAATTCTGATCAAATTTTTGTTAGTGGACTCAGCCAGTCCATTTCCCTATGGGTAGTAATTTGATGAAGTGTTGAGGTATATACCATACCTTAGCGCCCATTCACTAGTTTTGGTTCCCAGAAAAGCCAAGACATTGTCTGAAATTATAGTGGCTGGGACCCCAAAACGTGTCACTAAGTCTTCATAGAAATCCAAGACTGCACTTTCATTTGCTTCCTTCAAAGCAATGGCTTCCACCCACCTGGTGAAATAATCCATAGCAGTCAGGACCCATTTGTGTCTGGCACTGGAGGGAGGATTGATCATACCTATAAAGTCTAGACCCCACTGAATGAATGATTGTTCCACTTGGATTGGTTGTAGAGACATGGCAGCCAATCGCTACTTTTCATCAAAAAGTGTGCACTTATGGCACTTTCTTACTCAGGCATAGGTATCCTTGAAAAGAGTGGGCCAAAAATAGCCAGCTCTCATTATTTTTGCTGCTGTGGTCTTAGGGGCAAAATGGCCACCTGCTGGCCCATCGTGAAACTTAGCCAATACCTTGTTAGCCTAACTGAGGTCAATGCATCTTAAGAGAACCCCAGAGAGATCCTTCCTAAATAATACTCCATCAATCAAAACATAAGGAAGGGACTGAAGTTTAAAATACCTTCTTCCGGCCTGTAAGAAGGAAGCACCTCATGTCCAGTGTCTAATCTCTTATGACGGTTGGTTCTTCTGCAATGGCTACATCATGGATCAACAAGTTGTCTTTACCTTTTTGCCTTAAATCTACTGCTAGCTGTTCACACAGGCCCCTTCCTCTCACCAACTTGGTGATTTTTATGTCTATGTCGTACTCCATCACTTTGGTAATCCATCCCACTCTTTTATCATTTAAGTCTCGATTGGTCAAGAAATCCTTGACGCCAGGATGTGGAACCATGAGATGGATCCTACTATTTGACAACATATATATGAATTTCTTCAGACTGCGCACTACTTCCAGGACTTGCTTCTCTACATAGGTATACCTAATTTTGAAGTCCTCTAACCCTTAGCTGAAGAAGGTGAGTGGTTGCTCAAGGTCATCACTATTTGCTTGAGTAAGCATAACAGATATTACTTCTCCATTACTGAAAGTATAGAGATTGAGGTCTTTATTGAAGTCAGGGCTGATTAGAGTGAGAGCCTGGGTTAAAGCCTGCTTGATGGCTTCAAAGCTATCTTTTCTTGGCATTGTCCATTTGAATTCTTCACCCTTCCTCAGCATAGAGGCTAGGGGTTTAACTATCTCAGCAAAATTTGGGATGAACCTCTGAATGAAATTTATTCGACCAAAGAAACCCTGCAGGCCTTTCTTGTGCTTTGGTAGGGACATCTCCAGGATGGAGCGGACTCTCTCGGGGTCGATAGACAATCCTTCTTTGGACACAATGTGGCCAAGAATTTTTCCCTCATGAACAAAAAATAAAAATTTCTTTGGATTTAGAGAGATGCCAAATTCCCTACACCTCTCAAAAATCTACCTGAGGTGCTCCATATGCTGCCCCGCCTTCCCAGAGAAAACTGTTATGTCATCGAGGTACACCAGCACATTCTTATTTATCAAACCACTAAAAGCCATGTCCATGGCTCACTGGAAGGTAGCACCAGCATTGGATTGCCCGAAAGGCATCTTCTGGTAGGTGAATGTTCCCCATTTAGTGGTGAAGGTTGTTTTGTATTGGTCACAGCCTCGTACCAAAATCTGATTATATCCCAAATAACCATCCAAGAGGGAGAAACATTCAGAACCAGTTACCTTTTGGAGGATCTGCTCCATGTTCAGAAGGGGATAATGATCCTTTAAAGAGACTTTATTAAGGTCTCTGAAGTCGACGCACAGCCTGATCTCCCCATTTTTCTTTTTGACTGGAACCAAATTGGCTAGCCATGAGGAATGTTTGATCAGAAATATAATGCCAAACTCAATCAACTTGACCAATTCTTTCTGCATAAGGAGTTCGATCATCAAATTAACAAGCCTCTACTTTTGTGTGACTAGTTTTGTACCCTCCTCTAATTCAATGGTGTGCTGGGCGAGTCTTGGATTGAAGCCTTTCAAGTCGCTATAGTTCCAGGCATAGATGTCAGCAAACTCCTGACACACCAGAATGAAAGCTTGCCTTTCTTGAAACGTGCAGACCTTACCAAGCGCTAGCAGCTTGTCCTTGAAGATTTCAACTTTTTCATAATTATCGTCTCTGGTAGTGATGTATGCTTTATCATTTCTTAGTTGGTCATCTCTGTTGAAAATACTTTCAAGTGTGACTAGACCCTTAGGGAGTTTATTGTTCTTCAATTGAACAATCTGATTTCCGTATTGCTGCTGTAATTTCACTTGATAATGGACTGTGAACTCAGCTTCTTCCTGTAGGAAGAGAGCTATTTGTTGGTCACTTTTGAAGACCTGCCAATTTGTAATATTATCTAGAATTGAAGGCTAAACCACCACTTTTAAATGGCGCAAACCACAATCCCTACTTATCTCTTTTGAAACATCAAATTAGGTGCCAATAGCTACCAGCCTATTAGCTTGCTTATTCTATTCTCTAGGAATCGAGGTAATGTTAAGAGCAAGGAAATCCTCCATCAAGTCCTAGACTCTATGCTTGTAAGACTTCAGCAAGGAGTTCTTGGTCAAGTTCAGGCCTCTTATTTGGTTCACAATTAGTTCACTGTCCCCCAAGATTTGCAACTTCCTGATCCCTCTCCTTCTTGCCCACTCAAGTCCATGAATCAAAGACTCATATTTTGAAACATTACATGTGTAAGAGAACTAGAAATGGAAAGCTGAAAAGTACCTTTCTTTAGAAGGGGAAACTAACATTGCCCCACCACCAGCACCTAGTTTACTTCTGAAACCATCAAAGTACAGTTGCCACAGGCTAAGGTCTTCTTTGTTCTCCTTCATTATATTGGGCATGACAGTGCCTTCTTCATGCAAGCAATAGATGCCAAGGTCTGCCTCTTCAATAAACTTATAAGGATCGTGCTCGAAGTTATCGCTTCCCCACTCATCCAAGAGTAGATCTGTGACTCCTTCAAGAGCAGAAGATGAAGATCGGTCTGTCTGAGACTCTTTTGGATCGATGATAGTGTAATTGACATTTGCTACCTTGGGTGAATAGGGCTCTAGATGGTCCTTGTAGAGTGGCTCAGATTCAATTTTCACTTTGGTCCCATACTTGGTTCTAAAAACTAGATATGACCAGTTCGCTGCTAGATAGCCACCTATCTTGGACGTAAAGTCCCTAGACAAATAGATTACGAAATATGGAAGAACGTTCGCTACCACTATATCATGGGGGATTGATAATGTCGGGTAGGCATGCAATGTTAAACTTAATCCCTTTAGGGTTCTGACTATCTTTGTAGGCGTCCCATCTAGTTGCAAGACTCCTTTGTTCACTGCTTCATACTTTAATCCCATCTTATCAGCAATGCACTTGGGCATTCCTGAAGTGTTGGTCCCACTGTTGATTATGCAATTATGTACTAATAAATCCCCTATTATCAAAGATACATAAAAAGGGGGAGTCCTTTCTTCTTTCTTTACCTGATCTAAAGTAGAAGGCTACCCATTCATCATTAGGATGTTATTAGTGTATGTTGGGATGGCCTGTCGATCTAGTTCATGCAATCCTTTCTTCAATACGTCCCTTTGTCCTGGGAGAGAAAACAAATCCCATAGAGAAATGTTCACGTGCAATTTATTCATTTGATCAACTATATTAACTTGGGGGTTGATTCCCTTCATGCTTTCTTTTGGGCTGATCCCAGCTGGAGCTATAGACTGGGGAGCTGGAGATGCAAATGGTTGTCTATAAATTGGGGCCCTTTGAAAAGGGTGCGATGGAGTATTCATTGCTACTGCCTGAGGGGAAGCTTGCGCTTCTCCAACTACTCTTCTTTCAAATCTTGTGTTGGCTACAACGCAATCACCCTGATTGTCTGTAGTGCCCCCGTGATTAATTGTATAGAGCTTGCCCTCTTCGTGATTTATCAGGGTAGAATCCGGCTGAGTTTGATTGTTACTCGTGTTGGGCTGAGCTAGAAACTCAAAAAACTGGGAATGATCAACAACCTAGTTTTCTAAATTTTGGAAAAAAATTATCATATCATTCATATGGACAGCTTGCTCTTGACCATGTCCTATGGTCAAACACCTAGGCTGTTCCTGTACAAGGTTATTCTGAGTAGGCATCATGGCTTTAGATGATGAAGAGGGGCCTGAGTTATAATTTTGATAAGGCCTAGTTGTTGTGAGCTGCCCTTGACCTTGATTATAGCCTTGAAAAGGGTTCCTAGGTGCTTGACCATAATGTTGATAACCCAGATTTGGCTTGTTATTTTGAGCTTGTTGTCTTTTAAGAGCTACAAGTTCATTTGACATGTTTTGCAACAGGCTTTTTACCTCATGTAGTTCATTTGACGAAATAGCAGTTGGCTTCTCAATGCTAGGCACAGGGCCTAATGTGGGTGTAATGGTTTGTATAGGGGTAGCATCTCTAGGAAAAGTGGCAAGTGGGGCCTAGGGGCAATTTTCCCAACTTGAACCAAGCAATTTTTGGCAGTTATGGCAATGTCATAAGCAACAGATAATATATGTCCTCCCATAGATTGGATCATCACTGCAATGTCACTGTTTAATACTTTTAAATAGTATAAGAAAGTGTAGCTAGGAGTCGGCCTTACCAGGATGGGAATCCTATCCCAAGTCTTTTGAAACCGCGTGTTAAAGTCCTGAATATATTCATGTGGAGCTCTCTTTATAGTCGTCAGCTGCTCAGCAAGAGAGAGGCCATCACTTTTTTCCCCAAAATGACCAGTTAAATGGGTGCCCAATTCATTCCAGGAATGTATGGAATTCATAGGCAAGGTTCCGTACCAATCAAGAGCCTTGCCTTTAAGGGACAATGCCAACAATTTGATGGCAATATTTTCTTCTGTTATATTGTGAATATTGCAAAGGTTGGAAATATTCTTGATATGCTCAACAACTGTAATAGGTCCCACTCCATCAAAAGAAGGTACATTCTTGAGAGCTATTCCTGGAATCGGATCATAGCATGGGAGGTTTGAGGGGCTCTCACCGTGAAAAGCTGCAAAAGGCAATGCCATCGCTGGAACAGGCTGTAACTGTGGCTGAGCTGGGTTGGTGTTCCTAGCAACAAGTCTAGGAGGGTTTACTAATGGATAAGGGCGAGTTCTTTCAAACCTGAGCCTTTTAGCAGAGTTTAAAGGCAGCTCAATGAAAACAAAAGGGACCACCCTTAAAGTTGACCTTCTGGTGACTTTTGGCATAGAAGTTTAAGTGACTGGTTTTAAAATAAAGAACTAAGCTCTTACCAGTGGAGTCGCCAGGTGCTGGAAATCTTTGAAATGACTGTAGCAAGACTAGCATCAATCCTGAAATACTACTGCATTAGAGACTAATAAAATTATGGTCCCATCGGGCATGCCAAAACTGTTGACGACTGGAGATTGCACCTAGCGGTAGGAAAATAGGTTCCTGCCCTCTCTCCACAACATGAAAACTCCTCTCTCACCTGTGGGATGGTGAAGCAGGAGAGGAGAGTCTCTAGGTATGGGCTAGTTCCCTCTGATGTATCTTATTTGTTTCAAGCAGTGAAAAATATAGATATATAGATATACTGGGGAGGATGAAAAGGGGGAAGAAAATATAGGAAAACAAATAGCCTACTCTAAAGAGGCGATACACCAAAATAAAGGTTTGACCCTCCCACATCCACTCTTAGAATCAAGAAAATGCAAATATACTCTACACATCTGGTAGAAAGAACCAGGCTGCTAGGACTAACAAGGAGGCTATAATGGAAAATACATAATAGAGGTTTACCAAGGTGCTATGGAATGCACAATTGCAAGCAACTTCCTCTATTATGTCCTTCTCAAATATTGCTCTTCTCCTTTCAGTTGCAAAAATGGTGCCTTGTAGATGGCTGGTCTATTGGCATTAACCTGTGAAAGCATCAGAGATAATGACTAAACACAAATAATACTCATGACATACACAACAAATCTATCCAAGATGGAGGCAAAAAACTATATTTTATTGATTCAGGTGGAGAATTTGCAGAGTTGTGCTCTTTACAAAAATGGAGAAGATCCTTTAAAATGACCAAGTCTGCCCATTTATATGGGGAAAGCCAAGAGGAGTCTCATTGGGAAGAGGAAGAAAATTGTAGCTGACGTCAAAAATTTGCTGGGACCATGCTTGATGCCTCATTTTGCATGCAGCCTACTCTTCTACCAGCTGGGCGGGCCTTTTTCTGTGTTCTATGGGCCTTTTTTGCCGCTTGATGTTGTGGGTATTAATTTTACCACTCAATGTCGCAGACTGCATGCGATAATTTTGTCGATGTCGGCTGACTTATTGCCAGTCTCCTTTTCTTTACTTGCTGCTGAGCATGGCAATTTTGTCGCCAACTACTTCCGTGTTGTCGGTCTCTTTTTCCCCGCCTGCTGCTGAGTGTAGCAATTTTGCCACCCATTGCTTAAAACTTTGAATTTTTTGTGGGACTTAGATGCATTGAACCGTTGACTTGAACTTTTCCCTTTGAACCAAGGCCGTTGAACCTTTTGGTTGAATTGAGCATGAACCTGAAGATGGACTTCAACCTAAAATTGACTGGCCTTTCATAGCTTTTGAAGAGGGTGACCAAAATTTTGCCAGAGGGGCAAAATTGGGTCAACAGGTACCTCATCAGGCCTAGTTGTCGGGACCCATTTTATATTTCCACACTGCCCACCTAAGCTACGCTTATGGGGTGTATTAGGGTAGTTTTTTATTTTTCCCTATCATTTAATTAGGGAAATTATATTTGTGCATACATAGAGTTTTCCTACATTTGTGGGATAGGCTAGCTTATGTGGAGATGTGTGTCATAGATGTGTCATAAGTAACTCCCTTGATGGGAGTTACTTCTCTATTCTTAGCACCTTGTCACCACCTTTCATGGAGGAGTTACAGTCTATTCTAGGGGTACCTTGAACACCTTTTGTGGATGAGTTATGTGCTTTCCTATATGTATTCTTCACTTTGGCCATCTCATGTTAATCAGATATTGAGTTTTCTCCTATTTTGTCTTGTGCAATTTATCTTCTTGTATAATTTAAAATTGCTTTAGCATCTATGTGGTGTGCACTTGCTTCATCTCATGTGATCATGTCTCCATTGCATTCACATTATCTAGATTTTAGCAACAAATCTGATAGTACCATGATGAAAATCAATTTTTGACATTATGGTAAAATAATCTATTATTTGTAGTGTACCTCAAAAATTGGGGTCAAAATCTATTCCTTATTAATCCCATCCTTATCATCCTTTCCTCTATTGTCCCTATGTACACTACTCTTACCCATCATTTTCCATCATATATTTCATCCTATTATGTCCATCCTTTATTCTAGTCTTGAATTTTGTAAGGGAGTGGAATATGTCTTGAGAAATAATCTATAATCATTTTGGCATATCCTCATAGAAATACTCAGGTGACTCAATATATGGTTACTTTATGATGTGGTAATTAGTGGTCCCTAATCCATTATTCCTTGGTATTCATCCCCTTTTTAGCATCACCCTCATCTTTTTGTCATCCCATCCATTATTACATCTATCCTTATCTTGGTTTATAGGCTTGATATTCACTTTGCTAGTAACCCCATCTATATAGTGTACACACATTCTAAAAAAACATAAAAAATTATAAAATCTAAAAAATCCCAAAGAATATCAATTGTCTTGTCATATGTCATGTTTTCATACATCCCAAATATCCCATTTATCCTATTTAATGTCTTAGACATCTTATCATCTTGTCTTGTCTTATGTCATAGTGGTCTTCTCATTTTGTCATCTTGTCTTATCCTATGTCATAATATTTTCACACAATTCCTTATCTATAACCTTATCCTAGTCCAAGTCACTATTCTAATCCAAGTCTATAACTTTTCCAAACTCTTAACCTTAATCCAAATTCACATCATCATGACTGACTTATTCCAACTCATCACCTGATCAATTATCACATTGACTCTCATCAGGATAATTACACAAGAGATAATGACATTGCATGTAGATACTTGTGTGTGTTACTTTCTATTCTTTGTTGTTTGACTTGATTGTATGTATTTTATCATGTATATATATACATATGTTTATTTTCTTGTCTATGTTTAGCTTCTTTCATTAGTATTTTAATTAGTCTTGAATCATATCTCTTTCATCAAGGGTGCAATAAACAAGGATGCTATGATGGAGCCAAAAAATCTATACTAATGCTTTTGGGTTCCCTATGTAGAGTTCATCATTTGATCCTTTCATAATTATGCACTTTTTCATAATGTCCTCTTGGTCATACTTATATCATGGGGTATACTACCTAGTGTTATATATACCTCAGAATGCTTAGACTATGATGAGACTTATCATAGTAATGATTTATTGACCATGGATTGCACTAATCATTTATCTTATCCTCTCTCACATGTCTAAATATCTAATCATATTAATCCCAATCCAATCCAATCATTCCTCCAAACCCTTTATCATACTATCTATATCCTTTAGTTACTCATTTATCATCTCTCTAGTCATCAACATCTAATAGAACATATCCAATAATTTATCTTCATGTATAACATCTAAGTCACAACTAACATGTCTAACAATCATTACCATCCATATATTCTAATTAATAATCATCCTCTAATATAGTCTAAATTACATTGTCCTAAGGCCTTTTTAAACTATGTAGGAAATACTCAGTCATAAGGTGTGCCTGAGGTTAGCTCAACCACTCTCTCCTCTTTTCATAACATTTTTCATCACATCTATCTTATACTTTCTCATTATTACATCTTGCATTAGTCAAATCTTTGATCTATAATATCAATCATTAATCAATCGATCTATTGATCAATCATCATCCCCACAATCATCTCCCTAATATTTTTATCAATCACTTACACCTGTCAATTAGGCTCAAAAAATCATAACATTATTATTTTCTTTCATCAATCATCCTATTGACTAATTTTACCCCTAGGTCAAATTAAGTCAACCCCCCTACATTTTAAAAGTTTTCTTAGGGTCCCCTAAGGTTGAAATTATTCACCATGGTCATTAATGAGGTCATACAATGTGTTCTAATCTTTTGTCACATTTGTCTAATTGGTTTTAAGTCATTTTATGCCACCTTTTGGATAAATGTGTCAAAGCTTAATTGAACATACCATATGTCAGGGAATGTCAGAAAGTTTTTTAGAAACTAAAATGTGATAGGTTTAACATATAAAAAAGGAGATCAATTGTAAATAAGGTAGTTTCAAGAAATTGTATGGATTGTATGACCCATATGAAATATGTGGAGGATTCAAGGAAGTATTTTGAGATCCCCACAGGTTAGTTGTAGGCTCAAGTGTCTTTGACAGATCTAAATTTGAGAAAAAATGGTTTCTCTCTCCTATCACTCTCTTAGGTAGGTCAACAAGGTCAAATGGTTTTGCTTTAGTATAAACAGTATAAGGAGAGTTGAAGTAAATGCACTTGGGGAATGTTAGTAGTATTTATGTCCTTACATTTCATGGTCATGGTTTCTAGATTAGTATTATGTGCTTCATGAACAATAATAATATTGTTAGTAACTTCAAACTATCTCCATAACCCTAATGGCTTTGGTTTCCTTAACTATTTTCATTGATCTTTGTGAACCAAGTGGTGTATGAAGACTTGCAGATCATGTTCACTCAAATCATGTGGTTTTCAAACTATTTTTCATGTGTGGATATGAAGAGATAAGTAGAAAGATAGCATTACAATATTAATGAATATCAATGGTATATAGAACATTATTCCCATAGTTGTAGAGTTTCATCTTCCTATGAATGGCTTTAGGTCAAGTCTAACATGTTTTTTATACCCTAATATCATGACTGGTCATATTATCCATTGAATATTGTATTAGATAAATATCCAAGTCACCTCAAAGAAAAAGAAGTTTAGATAAGCTAGCATATCTAATGGAGACCTATAAGACTATGTGGGAGTGTTCAGATAGGGATGTCAAAGAGTTTAGGACTTCAAACACTCATAATACCTCAAGAAATTATTAACAACATTTTAGAAACATTTTTGGAGTCAAGTTTATTAAAGTAAAGTAAATCCTAGAATGTATTTAAAATACATAAAAATTTAGACCTTGTCATGATTGTCACCTACAACCAATTGAAAATAAGCTTTTAATAGTCATATTGATGGAATAATAAGTTTAAAAGTGGTGAAAAGATCCTCAAGGTAACAACAATGAGACTGGGCCAATAAAAGAGATGGGATATTGGTTGTGAAAGTCAATGCAACACTTAAAGTTAATTAGGATGAATAAATTTAAAAATGGGATGAATTACCATAATTTCTCCAAAGGGAATTATTGCTCCATGCAATGTCATCTCATGGTGAAGATATATGAAGTCTAGGAAGGCCTAATAAGTCTCATTCTTACATCTTAGATATAGAAGTAACATATGAACATAATAAGACTTTATAGGTTAGGAGATATTGATGATATAATAGGTTTTAAAATTATAATGAAACACTTAGAAAACTTCAGTGCCTTTTAAGCTAAAATGAACTTGTAGCAATACAATGTTGCAAGTGACAACTAGTGTGTTGATGGTAAGGAGTGACTACATGGTTTCAAGGTATAAATGGATAAATTAACATGTGATATGGTATTAGTGACCCAAAGAGAGACCAAAATGTGTGAATTAAAATTCCTAAACACATATCATCACCTATAGGAAACTTTCAACTCCCACCTAATTGACACCTACAATCTGACTCACTACATAGATCAATTTAGGATAATCAAGGATGTAGGTTTGGAAGATAAACATAGGTATGAGATAAGTGAATATGTATAAATAATTCTCATAATTATAATATCACATTTATAGAGGGAATATTAACTTATTATGGTTGGGTATAGGTTCTTAAACCCATTGAATCCAAGAATATTATGTTGGCAGACTAGTCTCAATAGAACACACATAGGCATATAGTCTACCCAAGTGACTTAAGGACTCCCCAAATATTAAATTTTTGGTTATTTGGATAATTTAATAATTAAATTTAATTATAAAATCATCAATTTATCATGCTAAAGACTCTGACTCATGTGAATATAAAATAAGTTCCAACTCTACCTAGAAATCTTGAACACAGTCACGACCTAGAAGATAGGTTTGGGAATTTGAGATGTTGAACGCTCTTGGAGCATGAAAAAGTTTGAAAAATTTACTCATAGAATCCTCATGGATTTATAAATAAATATATGGTCTCACTTGGGTCAAATGAAAATTGTAAGTGTCATTTACTTTATCTCAGATAGGGGGTACTTCATAGTCAAGGCAATTCTACCGACCTACCATATGAATGGTGAGGTGAAGAGTGTGATTGAGACAAGAATTAATTTTGTATAATTTACAAGGTTGGTGTTTCTACGCTAGATTTTCTTTTCACATTCAAAGAGAGAAAATGAGAAACTTAAAGAAATGGTCAAGGCTTTTATGTACCTAGATATAGTTTTGCGCACCGTAATTCAGACGAAGTGAGAACTCCTCTTTGGTTGTGGAGGAATGACACCTAAAATAGAAAGACACTAAACACAAAAAATGTTAGATGACAAAAAGGGTGGACTGCCAAGCAAGAGCTTGGTCCTAGAAGCGCAAAAGCTTCTTGGAGGATGCCAGTCCACTGTTAAAAATAGAATGCTGATTAGAAACAGAAAGTGATAAATGATGGAAAACAGAAAGAAATAACTTAAGGCAAATGCATACCTGTTTAGAAGCTATCTAATTTTGCACAGTCACTGACGTCGATGGTATTATCAGCATCGGTCAAAAAGGTTGCTGATGTCGGTTAGACTGTCGACGTCGGTAGGGGTACTGGCCGAGGTCGGTCGGGGTAGCGTAGATTGGACTGTGGACAAGTTCTATGGATGCGTAGATTGGACTGTGGTCTTTTCTGAGGGTCAGGGAGGTCTGTTTAGAGGTCTAAGGGATTTCTTGGAGGTCTGAGGGACTGATAATGTTGTCTGGGATTGGACTGAAAGGGTGACAGGGCAAAAGGAAGATGAACGGGAGACAGGGTCTGAGAAGGCTTTTCAGCCTCTCAGGGGAAGGACAGGGCAAGTGGTAGATAGTGGATAGGATAGGTAAATGAAATCAAATGAAACAATGAAATGAAATAATGAAACTGCTTACCTCCTGCTTATTGATTGAAGAATGAAGGAGCCTATTGTTGGATCTATGGAAGGCTTGTTGTAAGAAGAAATGACTGATGTAGAGTGCCTATACCTGCTGCTGTTGCTATACGAGGTGGAGAAAAAAGAGAATAGGAATGCCAAAGAGTGTGCAAAGATTTTTGTTCATGGGGGGTCTGTAACAGATGCAGGAAATGATTTTGAAGGCTACCGATGCTAGCAGGATCGCTGACGTCGGTGGCAGAAGAATGGGGACAGAGACTAAAATTAGCCTCTGTCCGTTCTTGCATGCCGCCGGGTCGAGGGGTCATGGGGAAAATGATCATGGGAAGGCTTAAATGGACACGGGAGGGGAGATTTGGGCAATAAAGGATAGGATAGATGTGGGGGCATCCAAGGTGGCATGGGTGAGGTGGAAGAGGGCCAAATAAATTAAAATATTTATTTGATAAATGGAGGGGGCTAGGACAAGGGTTAGGACATGGGCCAAGGGGGGCCAAGGGTGAAAGAAGACCTAGGGGGTAGACACAATTTCAGTGTCTACATTTGCCCCTTTTTGTCTTGTTGGTTGTTCTTGACAAACTGTAAGACAAAAATAGGAGTTGGTTGCCCTAGGTATGAGATGAGGTGTTCCCCCCTCAAAGTGAGAGTCGAGGGAAGGGAACCTGAGATCGAGTGTCGATTTGACAGAGAGATGGATAGAGAGAGGGTGAGTGAGAACGCTGCAATAGTCATGATTGTGCATATACCACTTCACGGGATGGTTAGGTCAGATTGTCGCAAGTCAAGGTTGAGGAGTGCTAAAATTGAAATAATCGGGCCCCAGCATTTGGTCGTAGCTGATCAGGTTATTCAATCTAAGCTGAAGCTCCAATGGTCATCCTGTTCCAGGTATCTCGGGCTCAGGAAGTGCTCCTAAAAAAAATGAAAAGTCACAAGTAGTGGGGATCAACCGGCTTGCAATCCTATACTTGTGAAGGTCATAAATAGTCTGCGCACAATTTTGCTAACCATTCATGAGGTAGCATACATGCAAAAAGAACCAAGGCAACATTTATCTTGGAAGTGGTCAGAGTCTAAGGAGATAGTCGATATCTCCAAGGTCTGGTGGTCGATGAACATAGGAAAAAGTGATCTCAAATGTGCCCCAGGGGGCTAAGATGACTTCTACTAAGAAAGCTAACTGATTGAGCCATGATTTTGGTCATGGTGAAGAATTTGGAGGGTTGAAGTCTGCCGAGGTCGATCATAAAACTGACGGCGGTGGCCAAAGAAGACCGACATCAAACTAAATCGGCTGACGTCGGCGAAGTAGGGCACAAATATGCTGACATCGGTGGCCTGCCAAATCCGACAAAACTAGATTGGCAGCCCACCAAAAGTCATTTGATACTTGTTGACTGAGAGAAAAAAGAGTTCTGGAGTTGATTGAGTGAAAGTGACCCAAAGTTGACCGAGGAGCATTGCGAGGTGGCAGAGGAACATTGGTGAAGAGGAGTCGATTGGATGCTGTAGGGATGCGTGTGGGCCAACAGGAGCATGCAAAGTCATCAGCATAGAAGAGATGGCAGAGGGGAGTAGAGGACCCGTGGGGGGTCCACCATCAGCGGCACCCATCGTGCCACCACATCGACGACATTGAGATGAGGTAGGAGGGTCTCTGAGCCCTACTTGATTGATTGTTGTTTTGATTTAGTTTTTTGAACTTTTGGTTGCCTTAGGCATTTTCACAGGGGGCAGGACCATCGGTACCGGGGCAACCGACATTTGCACAGCCACAGGGGGCAATACAGGGGATAGCAACAAGTCAGATGGGTCCACTGCAGACTATATATATAGTTAGATACAATAATGCATTGGATGAGATCACATATTATGAGGGAGTTATTAGAGGGTTTCCTTAGATACAACGATACTCAAATATGAGGGTAAAGCTGAGCTGGCAGCAGTCTATGTCACGAGTGACTGCTACCGATTCATGCAGACGTCACAGATTAGAGGGGGGAGAGGATACAATATCTTCTCGGCCACCACCACCACCACAGCCATAGCCTTGAGGGCAGACTTTGATATGATGTATATACCGGTCTGCATACTAATGATGCGAGATGTACTTGATTTTTGGAGAGAGAGATGCACAGATTGTGCGATTGTATAAAACTTCGAGATATATATGATGAGATTATTTTGGATTATTGACATGAGTTATGAGAAATTGTATGGATGTGTTTAATGTTTATGGCACTTTGATTTGGTGCATGTTTTGATATGATGTGTATAATGATGATGATATGTTTGCTATGTTTGTGATTATGATGACTAATGTGATGATGAAATGGTTATATGATGATGATTAATGATATTGATGTTGATATTTGATGTGAATGGTTATGATTTTTAGATTAAATGGTGATGTTTAATGACTATGGATGAACATGATGAAAATTATTATGCTAATGATTATAAAAATATGTGACCAACTGTGATATGATTGACAAGTCACGAGAGAATGGGATGGAAGAAAGTGATGAAGAAGATGGCCGAGCTAACCCCACGAGACCCCATGTCAACTGAGTGCTGCCTACATAGCCCTTGTCCTAAGGGCCTCAAGCCAATGTAGTTCTCCCAAAAAGGGAGGAAGAGTTGAAGTGATTGGTTGGTCTTGGTCGAGGTCAAGGTCATGGTCAAAGAAGAGAAGGTTTGTCCATCAGAGAGATGAACAAACAGAGGGTGGTCGAGCTAACCCCAAAAGACATCATGTCATCTGAGTGCTACCTACATAGCCCAGATTGAAAGGGGCCTCATACCAATGTAGTTTAGACTAGTTGAGAAGATTGGTCGATGATTGGTTTGGTCATGTGTCGAAATGATGAGGAGAAAAAGATGTTACAGCATTTTCCAAATTTTGTATTCTGTAACATTGGTTGAGAGGTCTTTCATCCCTAGCAATGTTCCATAGTCATGATGGATGTATGCTAAAAATGAATTGAGGTCTATTTATGCTTCAACAAGTATTGGTTTATGCTTAACATAAATAGTGTCTGGTTGATAGTTTCCATGTGTATTGGTGTCCATAGAAACTAGTGTGAATAGGGTATGTGAGTGGTCTGAAAAAAGATTGGAGTTGAGTTGATTGGGTTTGACAAGTGATGAAATTTGAATGTGACCAAAGTGTAAGCAGAAAGTGAAAGGCATAATTGCCCTTTCATTGACAAGGACCAGAATGATAGCATAGATAGGGTTTGTTAGAACAAAGAGCCCCCTTCATGCATTGCGTCATTGATCATGGTTGTGTTAGAGTGGTAATCGAATCACTTTGACATTAAAGTGAGCTCGAAGTCCCTTGAGCAGGTGTTATAATAGGAGGAGGATAGGGTAACCCATTTTTAGAGTAGAGATAACCTTACCCCTTTTTTATAGGAGACCCTGAGACAGCTACAAGCCAAGTCCATGACCCTATTTTTTTTTTTTGCGCAGACTGATCGATGCGGGTAGTCTACATAGAGATGTCATTTTTCTTTGTGGTCATTTGTGAAGCTGATCAATGCGGGAAGCTTCTAAAAGAGTGTTGTTTGTAGCAAGATTTAGTCATAGCCATCCTTCGAGGGAGTGGTCTATATTTTTGCTTTATATATGTTTGAATATCTGTCCTTCGAGGGAGTAGTCTATTAGCTACAGCAATGATAGTATAGTTGTCCTTTGAGGGAGTAATCTGCCTTTTGATTTGATTGGATGACCCTGAATATGTTTTGACATCTTTTTTTTTTTTTTTTTGATAGAATCTAGAGTCATGGACAAGACTATAGAAGTTCAAGGGGCTCCCTTTTATTAGGATAAAGCATCCATGCATCATAAAAGGGTTATAGAGGATTTGTTTAGGGGAATAGGGTTAAAAGGAATGAGGATTAAGAGGATGAGGATTGCTCAAGGGACGAGCTCAAGTTAAATGTCAAGTGGACGAGTACTCGACTAACAATAGAATGGTCGCAGGTGCAAGGCATTAAGAGGCTCAGATTTTGGCCATCCATTGAGAGAAGACAGATGGTAAGTCCCTAACCCATACTTGTGCATGACGATGAAAGGTCTGAGCCAATTACAGGCAAACTTGCCTCATTTACTTTGCTCCCTATTGGTGACATGCTAGTGATGATTAAGAAGTTGGTTGATGTGGTCGTTGATTTGTCGAGACTGGTCGAGGGCCGGGTCGAGATTGGTGTTTGGTCATGATTAAGAGGTTAAAGTTGATGATTGGTCAAGGTTTGGTTGCTTGGTCGAGGTCTGGTTTGATGATTGATTGAGGTCATGGTTGATGTGTGATTGATGTTTGGTTGAGGTCATGATAGGCAATATAAAGTCAAACTCCCCCTAGCCATTCGGTGGTAGGAAGAATGTCTAACACCCAATGCAGATGAGATGGAGAGGAGATGAGGGGGAGAGACTTGGGTACCCCACCTAGTTCATAAGTCACGGGTTCCCAAGCGAATGGCATTTAGGCATTGAAAATGTTAGGAGGGATGGAAACCACCAACTCTATAGGTGAAGGAGGAGGAATGGGTGAGCCTGGAGATTGGTCAATGGTTGGCTCAAGGCAAAGGTCTGTGGAGGCCTGAGTGGGGTCATGATATCCCAAGCCATACCATTTCTTGGCATCGTCATCATTGAGCGGCTCAATGGGTTGATGGGAGCCCTGCTCATAGCATCCGAAACCAAAACCCTTCCATGCACACCTGTAAAGGTAAGTGTGTGCAAAGGTGGGGTTGCCAAGAAATGAGAAGTCTGATGTGAATGGTTGGGGTGAAGAGAGAGGGTTCTTGTCAAGAGGAGCTTGGTTGAGCCCCCCATAGACGAAGTTGGTTCGAAGGTGAGGAGGACTATAAGGCACGACCATCTCAATCCGATGGTCATAACTGGGGTTGTGGTGAAGGCATCCATACTCTTGCAGAGTTTGGAATATGTCTAAGGTCAGTAAGCGATATTCCCCAAGTGAAAGTCACTGGAAGATGTCTTCCATGGGGTCTTTGGTAGTCGCTTGAACAGGAGGGGTGAGGGCGACCGCTGGTTGCAAACTAGTTAAAGCTTCCATGGATGGAGGCGGTGCTGGGGTTGATGGCTTGATAGGAATGAGGATGTCATTTGGATGGTAGGTGGAGTTACAAGTTTTGAAAGGTGAAGGGTCAGCAGGAATGGTGTGGACTTGCCCGTCGTGCTCAAATTTCACACAACGGTGCAGGGTGGAGGGGACACAGGCCATGGCGTGGATCTAGGGTCAGCCCAGCAACATGTTGTATTGAAACTCTCCTCCGATGATATAGAAGAGCTCTAGGACTGTGCATGGACCAACATGAATGTGAAGGATGACTGTGCCAATGGTCGTGGTAGTGGTGTCATTGAAAGAGCGCAAGATTGCGTCAGTCTTAGAGATACAATTCTTGGGAAGAGCCAACTGATCAAAGGCATGGGTGGAGATAATGTTGATGCTGGCACCTCCATCGATCATAACATGTTTAATGTGTGTCTGATCAACATAGGCAGTGATGAAGAGGGTGGCGTCTTGATCTTCCGTGTTGGATGTGGGAATCTCAGAATCCCTGAATGTGATGGAGGCAACAGGAGATAAAGAGTGGACAAGGGCAGCGAGTGGTTGGGGGTCTTCGGGTTGGACCTCCGCTACCTGCAAGGCTTGGATAAGGGCTTGATGATGCTGAGGCAAGGTTTGGATGAGGTCATAAAGGGACATCTTCACAGCGGTCTGGTGAAGCTGTTTCAACATGGAGTCATGAATCGGCCCGAAAGAGGAAGAAGAAGAAGGCTGAGATGCGCCAAGAATAGAAATTTTAGGCTTGGTCAGTTGAGGTGGCTTGAAGAAAGGGTAGGTTCAAGGAATGGTAGATTTTTCTTTCGCCTTGTCCTTTTGCGACCTAGTGGTTATGTGGATAGCATTGATTTCAAAGATAGGAGGTGAAGAAGGGGTCATGGCCTGCTGGTGAGATGTTGATGTGGTTGAAGAGGTTGGATGAGAAGGTGTCGAGGGTCAGTCAAGAGTGTCCTCAAGGAGAAGAGTGTCCTTCTCCATATAGTGGCGAATGACAGCCTTGAGGGCACAACAAGCTTCGGTATCGTGTCCTGGAGTACGATGGTATAAGCAAATCTTTGTGTCATCGAATTAGGAGGGCTTGGATCTGAGAGGTTGAAAAGGCCTGATGGGTGGAAGGGTTATGCTAGAAGTCTGCAAAAGTTAGTGAAATATCAATGAGTATGAGCCCACTAAAGGGTCCGTGCTAGTCAATATGTGCGATGCTGGTGACTTTTGCTTAGGCAGAGTTGGAGGAGGTTTCTTTACCACCTTTTGGGTTGATGGTGCAGTGACAGGCGGAGATGACACTTTCTTCCTGAGAGGTACTGCCTTTTTAGGGGAGGGTAGGCTAGAGATAGGCAGAGGAAGCAAAGGAGGCAATTGGTTTTGATTAGAGGTCGGCGTGGGAAGGACTCTGGTCAGGGTCGAAGGATGGGGGCCCAAAATAGAAGGTAATGGTGACGGGGGAAGAGGCATTCACTTCTATGATTTGGCAGTCTTTTTTGACTTGACTTGAAGACTACTATTGGTCGAGGTCTGGTCTAAGTACACCTTCACTTACAGGTGAGTGAGGGTAGAGACAGGGTGAACGCCAAGTGACTTGATAGGTTTAGATTGGGTAGATGTAGGTTTAGAAGCGGGAGTCTGGTCTTTGTTGAGAGTCTTTTGAGATTCTGCCTTGGGAGGATTCACAGCATGAGATGAGAGGGCAGGGGCATGTTGAAGAGCTTTAAGACGCTCCCACAATCCCTGATGCTCCACTTTCCTTGAAGGGAGAAGTCCAATTTTCTCCACTAGTCAGGAAAATGGTTGAGAAGATGTTGGATGAGGTTTCGGTCCTTGAGAATATTCTGACGGTTGTGGGGTCGAAGATGAGATGGGTGTAGTAGCCTTGGACCCATGGCGTGATGAAGTCGTGACCGATTCGTCTTTGGTTGGAGATGAAGGAGAGGTAGGTTCTTCCCTGGGTGGAGAAGAAACCAGAGAATGAGGATCCTCAAGTGGGTAAAGGGCAGGGATGATGGTGCCCTCCACTTGCGGTCGAGGAGTAGGATGGGTCTGGTCCTCCATAGGCAGCAAGAAGGAGGATGGTGAGACCGGTGGTGCCGATAAGGTTAAGGCATCCTCCAATATGAGAGAGGTTGATGGAGAACTAATCGAGGAAAGAGGTTCGTCCACACGTGATGGACTGATAGATGGACTAACCTCTTGAGGTTGGTCGGGGATGAAGGGCGAGACCGTATTGACTGTTCGAATGTTGTGTTCATGAGTGTTGTCAATCAAGGTCTGGACATTGTTTTGGGTCGGTGGATGATTGGAGAATGGTTGCTTGAAGATGTCGATCCCTTGATTAGGGGGGGCATTGGGATTGTCTAAGATGAGGTCCCCCTTTTCGAGCATGTCTTGGATTACGTTTTTAAGGGTCTTGCAATTTCTTGTGTCATGTCCTTTAACATGGTGGAAGTTGCAGAAGTCATTTTCCCTATACCACGCAGGGATGGCATGTGAGGGATCAAATTGTGGAGGTGGTCGGATCTGGGGGAGATTGAGAACCCCCTATTTAAAAAGCTTTTCCAGCATAGACGCGTATGATTCTCTGAGAGGAGTATACTATCGTTGTAGGTATCTCTGTTGGAATTGGCGGGTGGCGCTCTGAGATGTGTATGGCTCAAGCTGATTGGTTGAAGGCGAAGAGGATGAAGGTCTAACAACCACAGCATTAGCTAAAGCTTTAGACTTAGGATTGGATGATGAAGGTTTAGAAGAAGAGGAGTCATTGGTCTTAGAGTTGAGATTCTTGCTCTGCAACTTGACTTTATTCTCCTCGATGGCACGTAATTCAAGTTTGTGGGCCATCGTGAAGGCTTCGTTGAAGGTGCAGAAGGTCTGAACCCGTAAGTTGGAAGAAATATGTTTGGCGCAAGCTTGAGAGAAAAGTTAAATAAGTTCATGTTGGGGTAAGGAAAAAGAGAGTTGATTGATGAGGCCTCTCCAGCGAGCAACAAAGTCAACTATGGATTTGTCCTCGAATTGGCAGATAGAGTAGAGGTCTGTGATCGAGACCTTCTTGGTGATGTTGACGGAGAAGTGATCAAGAAAGAGCTGGGCCAGCTGTGTGAATGTGAAGAGGGAATGGCTGGCAAGAGAGCTATAACAGTCAAGCGCAGCACTAGAGAGAGATATAGGAAATGTGCATAAAAGCAATGCATCATCATGGGCAATAATGTAACAAGCGTGTCTGAGTGCCCGTAAGTGCTGTTGTAGGTCTTCCTTGCTTTGAAAGCAAGAGAATTTAGGAAGCTCCCATTGATTGGGGTATGGACTAATCGGGATAGAAGGGTGAATGGGCTCATTACAAATTTGCTCATATGAGAGAGCATTACGTGAGCCAGAAATGGAGGTCTCTAGGCTGGACATCTTGTCCATCAACATTTTGATGATGTCTACTGACAGATTGGCGGGTGGAGCGCCTCCTAGATTATAAGGCACTTGAAAGATATTAAGAGGGGCATATGACGTGGTTGGTTGCATAGATGCAACATATGGGTGGCTAGTTATCGGGGCAGAAGTTGAAGCCAAGGGCACTTGTGTTATGGGGTTGGTAGGCACAAATTGGATAGGGGCAGTCAAAGATGGTTGAGGAGGAGCCACACTTGTTGAAGGGTAGATAGTTACTCTTGTGTTGATAGATGCAAGAGTAGGGGGAATAGAGACCACTAGGTTTTTGAAAGGTGTAGGATTTGGTTGAGCAGCTTGAGGTTGAGGGGGTACCAGAACCCCCATGGAGGTAGGTCTAGAAGGAGAGGCTAAATTTTGAAGGTAGGAGATGGTTGGGTTATTGGTCGAGGTGTTGACTTGATTGTCTATAGGTTGAATTGTAGATGTTGTTGATGTGATCATTGTCTTGACTAAGGAAGTCGGCATCCCATAGATTGGGTTGCCTAAGGAGTCTCGCGTTCGGCTATGTGCGAGATAGTGCTGCAAGGCTTTGATGTTGAGGTCCAAGAATCGTGTGAAATCTTGGTCCCCTTCTGGGACAACAGGAGTCTGGGGCAGGGTTGGGCGAGTAGGAGTTCTTTCAGTCTCTGAGTGGAACTCCATTATAGGAATGGTTATGGATGGGGTAGACGAAAGCAGTTGATGCCTCGCGTGGTTGACTAAAACCTTGGCTTGACTACGAGTCAAAACCATTCAAGGCAAATAGGGTCAGGTTTCAGAAACTGTGTTTTTTTAGTTTCAAAAACTCAGAATGTGCTTTTTGGCAGAAAAAGGGGTAAATTTTAAGGCTACTATTTTGAAAAAAAGAACTGTGATAGAGACTGACGTCGGTTGAAAAACCGATGTCGGTGAGAAAGATGGCCGACATCGGTCAGATAACCAATGCTGGCGAGAAAAGGCTACCGATGTCGGTGGTAAAACTGATGCTGGTGACTGTGTTTTCCAGAAACCCAAAAGATTTGAGAGTTTTTGAAAAATAGGGAGAAGAACGTCCTCACTATCTCAAACAAACAGATAAGAACAGAAAATATGAAGAACACAAGCAGAGCCTAAGTGTTAAATTCCTAGAAATAAATTATTAAGCTCGTGTGGCTTATGCCTTAAAGTGATGTTTGGGAGGTTGGTTGGAAGAAGGATCCTAGAAGAGGTAGTCTATGGATAGTTTCAGGTATGTTTAGGCGCTCAAGAAGTCTGTATTAAGTTTGGTACGTGGCTTAGTGCTAAGGAGCAAGCTCCCCTCACTTCACGATCCCAGTGATAAGCTGGTCTCACTTAGCCAAAATATACCTTGCCTAGAGATTATCCTCCGCCAGAGAATGGAGTGGGATTTCCACTTGGTGATGAAATCCAAGTGAGATTGCCAGGTAGGGGTAAGGTATCCACTGGGGGATGAAATCCCAGTCGGGTCTTGTCTTAGGTAAGTTTGATGTTTGATTTAGTACACGTGGTTCAGTTGGGTAACATCAAGTGGACTACGATTAATTCAATATGCAGTTTTTAATTACTAAGTGTGGACTAAGAAATGCAAGCAACTAGAAATGAATGCAAAGCGTTTTAATCCCCAAGTCAAAATGTGAAGTTAGAATGAAAACAAGTTGAGAAAGGGTTTGAAGGATATGATTTTTGACTAGTCTAGAAGTGCAAGAAAAGAAAAGAAAAGTTCTTTTTATTCCTGCTTATGATGTCATTTAGAAGAGAAGAAAGAGGTGAAAAGGGGGAAACCTAATACACCTATATGAACAAAAGAAAAGGAACCCAAGGGAGACCCTAAGGTCCCACCGGGCGTGCCAGAATGTTTCTACGCTAGATTTGCTTTTCACATTCAAAGAGAGAAAATGAGAAACTTAAAGAAATGGTCAAGGCTTGTATGTACCTGGATATAGTTTTGCGCACCATAATCTAGATGAAGTGAGAACTCCTCTTTGGTTGTGGAGGAATGACACCTAAAAGAGAAAGACACTAAACATGAAAAATGTTAGATGACAAAAAGGATGGACTGTCAAGCAAGAGCTTGATCCTAGAAGTGCAAAAGCTTCTTGGAGGATGTCAGTCCACTGTTAAAAATAGAATGCTGGTCAGAAACAGAAAGTGATAAATGATGGAAAATAGAAAGAAAGAACTTAAGGCAAATGCATACTTGTTTAGAAGCTATCTGATTTTGCACAGTCACCGACATCGGTGGTATTGCCAGTGTCAGTCAGAAAGGTCACCGACGTTGGTTAGACTACTAACGTCGATAGGGGTACCGGCCGAGGTCGGTCAAGGTAGCAGTCAGAGACATGTCAGACCAGGATTCAAGACTATGGACAGGTTTTATGGATGTGCAGAATGGACTGTGGTCTTGTCTGAGGGTCAGGGAGGTCTGTTTAGAGGTCTGAGGGATTGTTTGGAGGTCTGAGAGACTGAGAATGTTGTCTGGGACTGGACTAAAAGGGTGACAGGGCAAAAGGAAGATGAATAGGAGACAGGGTTTGAGAAGGCTTTTCAGCCTCTCAGGAGAAGGACAGGGCAAGTGGTAGACAATGGATAGGGTAGGTAAATGAAATCAAATGAAATAATGAAATGAAACAATGAAACTGCTTACCTCCTACTTATTGATTGAAGAATGAAGGAGCCTGTTGTTAGAGCTGTGGAAGGCCTGTTGCAAGAAGAAATGACTGATGTAGAGTGCTTGTACCTGCTGCTATTGTTATACGAGGTGGAGAAAAAGGAGAATATGAATGCAAAAGAGCGTGCAAAGAGTTTTGTTCACGGGGGGTTTGCAATGGATGTAGGAAATGATTTTGAAGGCTGTCGACGCTGGCAGGATCGCCGACGTCGGCCACATTATAGCCAATGTCAGTGGCAGAAGAATGGGGACAGAGGCTAAAATTAGCCTCTGTCCATTCTTGCATGCCGCCGGATTGAGGGGTCATGGGGAAAACGATCGTGGGAAGTCTTAAATAGACGCGGGAGGGGAGATTTGGGCAATAAAGGATAAGAGAGAGGTGGGGGGATCCAAGGAGGGGATCCAAGGTGGCATGGGTGAGGTGAAAGAGGGCCAAATAAATTAAAATATTTATTTGATAAATGGAGGGGCCTAGGATAAGGGTTAGGACATGGGCCAAGGGGGGCCAAGGGTGAAAGAAGACCTAGGGGGTAGACACAATTTCAGTGTCTACATTTGCCCCTTTTAGTCTTGTTGGTTGTTCTTGACGAACTGCAAGACAAAAACAGGAGTTGGTTGCCCCAGGTATGGGATGAGGTGTTCCCCCCTCAAAGTGAGAGTCGAGGGAAGGGAACCTGAGATCGAGTGTCAATTTGACAGAGAGATGGATAGAGAGGGGGTGAGTGAGAATGCTGCAATAGTCATGATTGCGTGTATACCACTTCATGGGATGGTCAGGTCAGATTGTCGCAAGTCAAGGTTAAGGAGTGCCAAAATTGAAATAACTGGGCCCCAACATTTGGTCGTAGCTGATTAAGTTATTCAATCTAAGCTAAAGCTCCAATGGTCATCGTGTTCCAGGTATCCTAGGCGCAGGAAGTGCTCCTAGAAAACATGAAAAGTCACAAGTAGTGGGGATCAACCGGCTTGCGATCCTATACTTGTGAAGGTCATAAATAGTTTGCGCACAATTTTGCTAACCATTCGTGAGGTAGCATACATGCAAAAACAACCAAGGCAACGTTTGTCTTGGAAGTGGTCGGAGTCTGAGGAGATAGTCGATATCTCCAAGGTATAGTGGTTGATGAACGGAGGTAAAAGTGATCTCAAATGTGCTCTAGGTGGCTAAGATGACTTCTACTAAGAAAGCTGACTGATTGAGGCATGATTTTGGTCATGGTGAAGAATTTGGAGGGTTGAAGTCTGCCGAGGTCGGTCATAAAACTGACGGCAGTGGCCAAAGAAGACCGATGTCAGACTAAATCAGCCGACATCGGTGAAATAGGGCACAAATATGCCGATGTCAGTGGCCTACCAAATCCGACAAAACCGGATTGGCAGCCCACCAAAAGTCATTTGCTACTTGTTGACTGAGAGAAAAAAGAGCTCTGGAGTTGATTGAGTGAAAGTGACCCAAATTTGATCGAGGAGTAGTGTGAGGTGGCAGAGGAACATTGGTGAAGATAAGGAGTCGATTGAACATTGCAAGGATGCGTGTGGGCCAACAGGAGCGTGCAGAGTCATTGGCACAGAAGAGATGGCAGAGGGGAGTAGAGGACCTGCGGGGGGTCCACCATCAGCGGCACCCATCGTGTCACCATGCCGACGATGTCGAGATGATGTAGGAGGGTCTCTGAGCCTTACTTGATAGATTGTTGTTTTGATTTAGTTTTTTGAATTTTTGGTTGCTTTAGGCATTTTCACAGGGGACAGGACTGTCGGTATCGGGGTAACTGACATTTGCACAGCCACAGGGGGCAGTACAGGGGACACCAATAGGTTAGATGGGTCCACTGTAGACTATATCTATAGTTAGATATAATAATGCATTTGACGAGATTGCATATTACGAGGGAGTTATTAGAGGGTTTCCTCAGATACAACTATACTCAGATATGAGGGCAGAGCTGAGCCAGTAGCGGTCTATGTCACGAGGGACTATTACCAATTCACGTAGATGGCACAGATCAGAGGGGGGAGAGGATACAGCATCTTCTCGGCCACCGCCACCACCACAGCCATAGCCTTGAGCGCAGACTTGGATATGATGTATATACCAGTCTGCATGCCGATGATACGAGATGGACTTGATTTTAGGAGAGAGAGATGCACAGATTGTGCGATTGTATAAAACTTCGAGATATATATGATGAGATTATTTTGGATTATTGACATGAGTTATGAGAAATTGTATGGATGTGTTTAATGTTTATGGTACTTTGATTTGGTGCATGTTTTGATATGATGTGTATAATGATGATGATATGTTTGCTATGTTTGTGATTATGATGACTAATGTGATGATGAAATGGTTATATGATGATGATTAATGATATTGATGTTGATATTTGATGTGAATGGTTATGATTTTTAGATTAAATGGTGATGTTTAATGATTATGGATGAACATGATGAAAATGATTATGCTAATGATTATGAAAATATGTGACCAACTGTGATATGATTGACAGGTCACGAGAGAATGGGATGGAAGAAAGTGACAAAGAAGATGGCCGAGCTAACCCCAGGAGACCCCATGTCAACTGAGTGCTGCCTACATAGCCCTTGTCCTAAGGGCCTCAGGCCAATGTAGTTCTCCCAAAAAGGGAGGAAGAGTTGAAGTGATTGGTTGGTCTTGGTCGAGGTCAAGGTCATGGTCAAAGAAGAGAAGGTTTGTCCATCAGAGAGATGAAAAAATAGAGGGTGGTCGAGCTAACCCCAGAAGACATCGTGTCATCTGAGTGCTGCCTACATAGCTCAGATTGGAAGGGGCCTCAGACCAATGTAGTTCAGACTAGTTGAGAAGATTGGTCGATGATTGGTTTGGTCATGTGTCAAAATGATGAGGAGAAAAAGATGTTATAGCGTTCGCCAAATGGTGTATTCTGTAACATTGGTTGAGAGGTCTCTCATCCCTAGAAATGTTCCATAGTCATGATGGATGTATGCTAAAAATGAATTGAGGTCTATTTATGCTTCAGCAAGTATTGGTTTATGCTTAACATAAATAGTGTTTGGTTGATAGTTTCCATGTGTATTGGTGTCCATAGAAACTAGTGTGAATAGGGTATGTGAGTGGTCTGAAAAAAGATTGGAGTTGAGTTGATTGGGTTTGACAAGTGATGAAATTCAAATGTGACCAAAGTGTAAGCAGAAAGCGAAAGGCATAATCACCCTTTCATTGACAAGGACCAGAATGATAGCATAGATAGGGGTTGTTATAATAAAGAGCCCCCTTCATGCATTGCGTCATTGATCATGGTTGTGTTAGAGTGGTAATCGAATCACTTTGACATTAAAGTGAGCTCGAAGTCCCTTGAGCAGGTGTTATAATAGGAGGAGGATAGGGTAACCCATTTTTAGAGCAGAGATAACCTTGCCCCTTTTTTATAGGAGAGCCTGAGACAACTACAAGCCAAGTCCATGACCCTGTTTTTTTTTTTTTTTTTGCACAGACTGATCGATGCAGAAAGTCTACATAGAGATGTCATTTTGATTTGTGGTCATTTGTGAAGCTGATCAATGCAGGAAGCTTCTAAAAGAGTGCTATTTGTAGCAAGATTTAGTCATATCCATCCTTCGAGGGAGTGGTCTATATTTTTGCTTTATATATGTTTGAATAGTTGTCCTTCAAGGGAGCAGTCTATTAACTACAACAATGATAGTACAACTGTCCTTCGAGGGAGCAGTCTTCCTTTTGATTTGATTGGGTGACCCTAAATATGTTTTGACATCTTTTTCTTTTTCTTTTTTTTTTTGACAGAATCTGGAGTCATGGACAAGACTATAGAAGTTCAAGGGGCTCCCTTTTATTAAGACAAAGCATCCATGCATCATAAAAGGGTTATAGAGGATTTGTTTAGGGGAATAGGGTTGAAAGGAATGAGGATTAAGAGGACAAGGATTGCTCAAGGGATGAGCTCAAGTTAAATGTCAAGTGGACGAGTACTCGACTAAACAGTAGAATGGTCGCAGGTGCAAGGCATTAAGAGGCTCAGGTTTTGGCCGTCTATCGAGAGAAGACAGACGGTAAGTCCCTGACCCATACTTGTGCGTGACGATGAAAGGTCTGAGCCAATTAGGGGAAAACTTGCCTCATTTACTTTGCTCCCTATTGGTGACATGCTAGTGATGATTAAGAAGTTGGTTGATGTGGTCGCTGATTTGTCGAGACTTGTCGAGGGCCGGGTCGAGATTGGTGTTTGGTCATGATTAAGAGGTTAAAGTTGATGATTGGTCAAGGTTTGGTTGCTTGGTTGAGGTCTAGTTTGATGATTGGTTGAGGTCATGGTTGATGTTGTATTGATGTTTGGTTGAGGTCATGATAGGCAGTATTAAGTCAAACTCCCCCCAGCCATTCGGTGGTAGGAAGAATGTCTAACACCCAGTGTGGATGAGATGGAGAGGAGATGAGGGGGAGAGACCTGGGTACCCCACCTGGTTGATAGGTCAAGGGTTCCCAAGTGAATGGCATTTAGGCATTGAAAAAGTTAGGAGGGATGGAAACCACCGACTCCGTAGGTGAAGGAGGAAGAATGGGTGAGCCTGGAGATTGGTCAATGGTTGGCTCAGGGCAAAGGTCTGTGGAGGCCTGAGTGGGGTCATGATATCCCAAGCCATACCATTTCTTGGCATCGTCATTGTTGAGTGGCTCGATGGGCTAATGGGAGCCCTGCTCATAGCGTCTGAAACCAAAACCCTTCCATGCACACCTATAAAGGTAAGTGTGTGCAAAGGTAGGGTTGCCAAGAAATGAGAAGTCTGATGTGAATGGTTGGGGTGAAGAGAGAGGGTTCCTATCAAGAGGAGCTTGGTTGAGCCCCCTATAGATGAAGTTGGTTCAGAGGTGAGGAGGACCATAAGGCACAACCATCCTGATCCGATGGTCATAACTGGGGCTTTGGTGAAGGCGTCCATACTTTTGTAGAGTTTGAAACATGTATAAGGTCAGCAAGTGATATTCTCCAAGTGAAAGTCGCTGGAAGATGTCTTCCATGGGGTCTTTGGTAGTCGCTTGAAGAGGAGGGGTGAGGGCGACCGCCGGTTGCAAACTAGTTAAAGCTTCCGTGGATGGAGGCGGTGTCGGGGTTGATGGCTTGATAGGAATGAGGACATCATTTGGATGGTAGGTGGTGTTACAAGTTTTGAAGGGTGAAGGGTCAATGGGAATGGTGTGGACTTGCCCGTCATGCTAAAATTTCACACAATGGTGCAGGGTGGAGGGGACACAGGCAATGGTGCGGATCCAGGGTCGGCCCAGCAACATGTATTGAAACTCTCCTTCAATGATATAGAAGAGCTCTAGGACTGTGTGTGGACCAATGTAAATGTGAAGGATGACTATGCCAATGGTCGTGGCAGTAGTGTCATTGAAAGAGCGCAAGACTGCGTCAGTCTTGGAGACACAATTCTTGGGAAGAGCCAACTAATCAAAGGCATGGGTGGAGATAATGTTGATGCTGGCACCTCCATCAATCATAACACATTTAATGCATGTTTGATCAACATAGGCTGTGATGAAAAGGGCAGCGTCCTGATCTTCCGTGTTGGATGTGGAAATCTAAAAATCGCTGAATGTGATGGAGGCAACAGGAGATAAAGAGTGGACAAGGGCAGCGAGTGGTTGGGGGTCTTCGGGTTGGACCTCTGCTGCCTGGAAGGCTTGGATAAAGGCTTGACAATGCTGAGGTGAGGTTTGGATGAGGTCATAAAGGGACATCTTCACAGGGGTCTGGTGAAGCTGTTTCAACATGGAGTCATGAATCGGCCCAAAAGAGGAAGAAGAAGAAGGCTGAGATGCGCCAAAAATAGAAATTTTAGGCTTGGGCGGTTGAGGTGGCTTGACGAAAGGGTAGGTCCAAGGAATGGTGGCTTTTTATTTTGCCTTTTCCTTTTGTGACCTAGTGGTTATGTGGATAGCATTGATTTCAAAGATAGGAGGTGAAGAAGGGGTCATGGCCTGCTGGTGAGATGTTGATGTGGTTGAAGAGGTTGGATGAGAAGGTGTCGAGGGTCGGTCAAGAGTGTCCTCAAGGAGAAGAGTGTCCTTCTCCATATAGTGGTGAATGATGGCCTTGAAGGCACAACAAGCCTTGGTATCGTGTCCTAGCGTATGATGGTATAAGTAAATTTTTGTGTCATCGAACCAGGAGGGCTTGGATCCGAGAGGTTGAAAAGGCCTGATGGGTGGAAGGGTTATACTGGAAGTCTACAAAAGTCGGTGTAATATAAACGAGTATGAGCCCACTAAAGGGTCCGTGTTAGTCGATGTGTGCGATGTTGGTGACTTTTGCTTAGGTGGAGTTGGAGGAGCTTTTTGTACCACCTTTTGGGTTGATGGTGTAGTGACAGGTGAAGACGACACTTTCTTCGTGAGAGGTACCACCTTTTTAGGGGAGGGTAGGCTAGAGATAGGTAGAGTAAGCAAAGGAGGCAATTGGTTTTGATTAAAGGTCGGCATGGGAAGGACTCTGGTCAGGGTCGAAGGACGGGGGCCCAAAATAGAAGGTAATGGTGATAGGGGAAGAGGCGTTCGCTTCTGTGATTTGGCAATCTTTTTCAACTTGACTTGAAGACTACTATTGGTCGAGGTCTGGTCTAAGTCCACCTTCACTTGCGGGTGAGTGAGGGTAGAGACAAGGTGAACGCCAAGTGACTTGATAGGTTTAGATTGGGTAGATGTCGGTTTAGAAGCGGGAGTCTGGTCTTTGTTGAGAGTCTTGGGAGATTCTGCCTTGGGAGGATTGGCAGCATGAGACGAGAGGGCACGGGCATGTTGAAGAGATTTAAGATGCTCCCACATTCCCTGATGCTCCACTTTCCTTGAAGGGAGAAGTCCAATTTTTTCCACTAGTCGGAAAAATCATTGAGAAGATGTTGGATGAGGTTTGGGTCCTTGAGAAGATGTTGATGGTTGTGGGGCCGAAGATGAGATGGGTGTAGTAGCTTTGAACCCATTGGCGTGATGAAGTCGTGACCAATTCGTCTTTGGTTGGAGATGAAGGAGAGGCAGGTTCTTCCCTGGGTGGAGAAGAAACCAGAGAATGACACTCCTCAAGTGGGTAAAGGGCAGGGATGATGGTGCCCTCCACTTGCGGTCGAGGAGTAGGAAGGGTCGGGTCCTCGATAGGCAGCAAGAAGGAGGATGGTGAGACTGGTGGTGCCGGTAAGGTTAAGGCATCCTCCAATATGAGAGAGGTTGATGGAGAACTAATCGAGGAAAGAGGTTCATCCACACGTGATGGGCTGATAGATGGACTAACCTCTTGAGGTTGGTCGGGGATGAAGGGCGAGACCGTATTGACTGTTCGAATGTTGTGTTCATGAGTGTTGTCAATCAAGGTCTGGACATTATTTTGGATCAGTGGATGATTGGGGAATGGTTGCTTGAAGATGTCGATCCCATGATTAGAGGGGGCATTGGGATTGTCTAGGATGAGGTCCCCCTTTTTGAGCATGTCTTGGATTATGTTTTTAAGGGTCTTGCAATTTCTCGTGTCATGTCCTTTAATATGGTGATAGTTGTAAAAGTCATTTTCCCTATACCACGCAGGGATGGTGTGTGAGGGATCAAATTGTGGAGGTGTTCAGATTTGGGGGAGATTGAGAACCCCCTATTTAACAAGTATTTCCAGCACAGACGCGTATGATTCTCTGAGAGGAGTATACTGTCATTGTACGTATCTCTGCTGGAATTGGCGGGTGGTGCTCTGAGATGTGGATGGCTCAGGCTGATTGGTTGAAGGCGAAGAAGATGAAAGTATAATGACCACAACATTAGCTAAAGCTTTAGACTTAGGATTGGGTGATGAAGGTTTAGAAGAAGAGGAGTCACTGGTCTTAGAGTTGAGATTCTTGCTCCGCAACTTGACTTTATTCTCTTTGATGGCACATAATTCAAGTTTACGGGCCATCATGAAGGCTTCATCGAAGGTGCAAAAGGTCTGAACCCGTAAGGTGGAAGAAATATGTTTGGCACAGGCTTGGTAGAAAAGTTTAATAAGTTTGGGTTGGGGTAAGGAAAATGAGATTTGATTGATGAGGCCTCTCCAGTGAGCAACGACATCAGCTATGGATTCACCCTCAAATTGGCAAATAGAGTAGAGGTCTGTGATCGAGACCTTCTTGGTGATGTTGATGAAGAAGTGATCAAGAAAGAGCTAGGCCAGCTATGTGAATGTGAAGAGGGAATGGTTGGCAAGAGAGTTGTACCAGTTAAGAGCAGCACTAGAGAGAGACATAGGAAACTGTTAAGGTGTGGAGCCTAAAAGCTTCACATATGAGCGCATTACCAAAGTTGTAGGTTTACACAGTCACCGACGTCGGTCAGGAGCGACCGACATCGGTTAGGAGTAGTTGAAGAAATGCCAGCGTCGACAGAGGATCGGTCGATGATGGTCACAGGCAAACAGGCAGGAACCGGCGTCGGTTACCTGTGCGTCTAGAATGCTATTTGTGAGGACAGAATCGAGTGTTTGCATGATGAGTTTAAGTCTTAGTCTTAAGTTCATGTTTCTATTATTAGCAAGATTGTTTTTAGAGCCCTTGTTCAAGAGGCTTAACTGTTGGTTGTAAGTGCATGCTCAAGTTTCCTAATTCTATATGTAGGAAATATCTTCTTAGCTTATTTGAATTGTATGAGTAGAACATTGTAAATGTTTGAAGGATAGTACAGAGTTGTATCAATCCAAGTTGTTAGAGTTGATTGTATTTGAGAGAGAGAGATCTTGAGGAATAGAGATCTAGAGAGAGATCTTGTGCATCTCAGAGAGGTGTGGAAGAAAGAAGTTTCTTCAATTGTATTCCTTTTGTAAAGAGTTTAATACAAGTTTTCAGGGTGGTTTCTTGTATCTCTTGTTCTGTGCTATTTATCATTCTAGTTACTTATCTATCTAATTTATTTCTGCATTTATTGCTTTCACAAGTGTAATCATTGTTGGTTGATCCCCAACAAGTGGTATCAGAGCTCAGGTTCACTAACAAGTGGTTCAGATCTGTGTAGTGTGTATTGATTATAGGTTGCTCACAGGGGTTTCTACACGGATTTCTATTTGAGTGGGAGAAGCAATGACAGAAGAAAGTAAATTGAGAATGGAGAAGTTTAATGGCAAGAACTATCAACATTTGAGAATGCAGATAGAGGACTATCTGTATCAAAAAGATCTTTACTTACCGTTAGGTGGGATTGCAAAGAAGCCCAAGGACATGGAGGATGAAGAATGGGAAGTTCTTGATAGAAAGGCTCTGGGGTCTATAAGACTGAGTCTCGCATCCACTGTGATATCTAATTTATCACAGGCAAAAACAACAGTAGAGTTGATGACTATTTTAACAAATTTATATGAAAAACCCTCAGCTTCTAATAAGGTATATCTTATGAAGCAGTTATTTAATTTGCATATGCAAGAAGGTGGATCTGTATCTAATCACCTGAATGATTTCCATGGAATTGTTAATCAATTAAGTTCAGTCAATATTGTATTTGATGATGAAATAAAAGCTCTTTTAATATTATGTTCTTTGCCTGAAAGCTGGCATGGCTTGGTAATGGCAGTTTCTAATACTACATCTGCTTCGAATATTTTAAAAGTAGAGGATGTTGTTAGTGTTATCTTGAATGAGGAATTCGCAGGAAAAGCATAAAGGAAACATCAGGGAATGCTTTAAATCTCAAGAGCAGGGGAAGGCAAAAAGAGAAGAGCAAGAGGAGATCAAGATCTAAGTCTAAGGTGAGAGGCAGATCCAAATCCAAAAATGGCAGAAGGCCACAATGCTGGAATTATGGAAAGATGGGGCACATAAGCAGAGATTGCTGGTCAAAGCCTAAGGAGGACAATCAACACAAAGAAAAGGAAGAAGCAAAGGTTGTAGGTATTGCATAAGATGCTCTAATTTTCTCTTTGCATAATAATATAGAATCTTGGGAATTAGATTTTGGTGCATCTTTCCATGCTACCCCTAATAGAGAATATTTCAGTGACTATATCCATGGAGATTTTGGAATAGTGTATCTAGGAGATGATGAGCCTTGAAAGATTATTGGAAAAGGTAAAGTGCAGCTGAAGATGCAGAATGGCAACACATGGGTGTTGAGAGATGTGATGCATGTTCCTAGCTTGAAGAGAAATTTGATTTCTGTAGGAAAGTTAGGGGATGAGGGTTGTACAGTAACTCTCACAGCAGAATCTTGGAAGGTGACCAAGGGTGCACTTGTTATGGCCAGAGGTAAGAGAGTAGGTACTCTCTATTTATGTAATTGTGTTACTAATATTTCTCCTTCTGTATTATCTACTTCATATGTGGATGCTAAATTATGGCACTCAAGGCTTGGCCACATGAGTGAGAAGGGGATGTCAATTCTTAAGTCTAAAGGTAAGCTTTCAGATTTGAAAAGTATGGATCTAGAATTTTGTGAGCATTGTGTATTTGGAAAATAGAAAAGGGTTAGTTTTCTCAAGACTAGGTCTACTAAGAAAAGGCATAAGTTACAGCTTGTTCACATAGACGTGTGGGGACCGGCTTCGGTAGCTTCTATTGGAGGATCACAGTACTATGTTACGTTCATAGATGATGCTACAAGAAAGGTATGGATCTACTGTATTAAAAAGAAATATGATGTATTTGAGACTTTTAAGATTTGGAAATCTATGGTTGAGAATGAAACAGGAAGAAGATTGAAGTGCTTGAGATCTGACAATGGTGGTGAGTTCTACAGCCTTAAGTTCAACTGGTATTGTTATACACATGGAATCTGTAGGCAAAGGACGGTTCCAAGGACACCTCAACAGAATGGAATTGCTGAAAGGATGAACAGAACAATCATGGAGTGTGCAAGATGTATGAGATTGCATGTTGGGTTGCCCTTAGAGTTTTGGGCAGAAGCTGTTGACACCGCAGTGTACCTGATTAACAGAGGACCCTCTACAACTCTGGATGGTGGAATTCCAAAAGAGGCATGGAAAGGTAAAAAGGTAGATCTCTCATACCTCAAAGTTTTTGGTTGTGAAGCCTTTGTGCACGTAGATAAGGAAAATAGAAAGAAGCTTGATGCTAAGTCTATGACGTGCACGTTTATTGGCTATGGCTCAGATGATTTTGGTTTCAGATTTTGGAATCTAGAAACTAACAAGGTAATTAGGAGCCGTGATGTTGTTTTTAATAAAAAAGTGATGTATAGTGATCAGATGAGGAAGTTGAATCAATCTGGGTAGAGCAATGGAGAATTGGATGAAGTGATGGTCCAAAATGAGCTCACGGGAAAAAGAAATAATCACTTGCAGGAAAACATAGAGACCGACGTCGGCAGGGTAAGAACTGACGTCGGTAGTACAGAAACCGATGTCGGTCATACAGAGACTGATGTCGGCAGAACAGGCACCGACGTCGGCCAGAAAGAACTGGCATCGGCCAGTAATAGGTCTATAGGTGGCTGAGGTCGGTCACTGTCAGAGAATTTGGGTGGACAACGTGTTGTGAACGAGTCCCAAACGCCCATCAAGAGGTCAGAAAGGGTAATTAAGCTTCCAATTAGATATTCTCCTTCTTTATACTATTTATTGCTAACTGATGGTGGAGAACCAGAGAGTTTTGAAGAAGCATTACAGGTAGAGTCCAAGAGTCAGTGGAAGAGTGGCATGGTTGAGGAGATGGAGTCCTTAAGAGAGAACCAAACATGGGATTTGGTTGAATTGCTAGCTGGTAAGAGGACACTGAAGAACAGATGGACCTACAGGTTGAAAGAAGGTGAGAATGGACAGATGAGATATAAGGCCAGGTTGGTAGTGAAAGGATTTACACAAAAGCCAGGTATTGATTTTGGTGAGATTTTTTCTCCTGTTGTTAAAATGACTTCTATATGGGTTGTATTGTCTTTGGTTGCTATTGAGGATTTGCATCTTGAGTAGCTAGATGTTAAGATAGCATTTCTTCATGGATATTTGGATGAGGAAATATACATGGAATAGCCAGAAGGATTTGAGGTCAAGGGTAAGGAGAAGTTGGTGTGTAGATTGAAGAAAAGCTTGTATGGCCTTAAGCAAGCTCCTAGACAGTGGTATTTGAAATTTGATAGGTTTATGACTGAGCATGGCTACAGTAGGTGTCAATTTGACCATTGTGTATATTTTAAGAGATTGGATAATGGTAGATATATTATCTTATTGTTGTATGTAGATGATATGCTGGTTGCAGGATCACACATGCAGGATATCTCTGAGCTTAAGGTGAAATTAGCTCAAACGTTTGCTATGAAGGATTTGGGAGCAGCAAAGAAAATCCTTGGCATGAGCATTAAGAGAGATAGGAAAAATTACAGGTTGATATTGTCTCAAGAGAATTATGTGGACAAGGTGTTGAAACGGTTCAATATGCAGGATGCTAAACCGGTAAGCACACCTTTGGCTGGACATTTTAAGTTAAGTAAAGAATAATGTCCTAATTCACATGATGAGGTAGAGTACATGAGTAAGGTTCCATATTCATCCGTGGTAGGAAGTTTGATGTATGCAATGGTGTGTACTAGACCGGATATTACCCAAGCAGTGGGAGTAGTAAGTAAGTATATGGCCAATCCAGGAAAGGAACATTGGAAAGCAGTTCAGTGGATCCTTAGATATCTGAGAGGAACCAGCGGTAGACACTTGTGCTATGGAGGTTTAGATACTTCTCTACATGGTTATGTAGATTCAGATATGGCAGGTGATTTGGATGGCAGGATGAGCACCACAGGGTATGTTTTCACTGTAGGTGGAACGACGGTTAGCTAGATATCAAAGTTGCAAAAGTTTGTTGCCTTGTCAACTACAGAAGCAGAGTATATTACAGCCATAGAAGCTAGCAAAGAGATGATATGGATGACACGGTTCATGGAAGAGCTTGGAAGGGAGCATGGGAGTTGCAGATCGTATAGTGACAGTCAGAGTGTAATCCATTTGGCTAAGAATTTGGACTTTCACTCAAGAACCAAGCACATACAGCTAAGGTACCACTTCATATGGCAGGTATTGGAAGATGGTGAGCTGAAGCTGGGGAAGATCCATACAGATAGGAATCCTGCTGATATGTTAACCAAGCCAGTTACAAAGGAGAAGTTGAATCTTCATTCAACTTATGTTGGTCTTCACGATTGATTTGAAGATGGAGGAGCTAGAAGATGCTGCTGTAAAGGTACTGGTGCAGCTATTTATCTCAAAGTGAGAGATTGTTAAGGTGTGGAGCCTAAAAGCTTCACATATGAGCGCATTACCAAAGTTGTAGGTTTACACAGTCACCGGCGTCAGTCAAGAGCGATCGACGTTGGTCAGGAGCAGTTGAAGAAACGTCGGCGTCGGCAAAGGATCGGCCGAAGAGGGTCATAAGAAAATAGGTAGAAATCGGCGTCGGTTACCTATGCGTCCAGAATGCCATTTCTGAGGACAGAACCGAGTGTTTGCATGATGAGTTTAAGTCTTAGTCTTAAGTTCGCATTTCTATTATTAGCAAGATTGTTTTTAGAGCACTTGTTCAAGAGGCTTAACTGTTGGTTGTAAGTGCATGCTCAAGTTTCCTAATTCTATATGTAGGAAAGATCTTCTTAGCTTATTTGAATTATATGAGTAGAACATTGTGAATGTTTGAAGGACAGTACAGAGTTGTATCAATCCAAGTTGTTGGAGTTGATCGTACTTGAGAGAGAGAGAGATCTTGAGGAATAGAGATCTAGAGAGAGATCTTGTGCATCTGAGAGAGGTGTGAAAGAAAGAAGTTTCTTTAATTATATTCCTTTTGTAAAGAGTTTAATACAAGTTTTTAGGGTGGTTTCTTGTATCTCTTGTTCTGTGCTATTTATCATTCTAGTTACTTATCTTTCTGATTTATTTCCACATTTATTGTTTTCACAAGTGTAATCATTATTGGTTGATCCCCAACATAAATGTGCATAAAAGCAATGCATCGTCATGGGCAATAAGGTAACAGGCGTGTCTGAATGCCCGTAAGTGCTGTTGTGGGTCTTCTTTACTTTGAAAGCGAGAGAATTTAGGAAGCTCCCATTGATTGGGGTATGGCCTGATCGGGACAAAAGGGTGAATGGACTCATTGCAAATTTGCTCGTATGAGAGAGCATTCCGTGAGCTAGAAATGCAGGTCTCTAGGCTGAACATCTTGTCCATCAGCATTTTGATGATGTCTGCTGACGGATTGGAGGGTGGAGCACCTCCTAGATTATAAGGCACTTGAAATATATTAAGAGGGGCATATGACATGGTTGGTTGCGTAGACGCAACATATGGGTGGCTAGTTATCGAGGTGGAAGTTGAAGCCAAGGGCACTTGTGTTATGGGGTTGGTAGGCACAAATTGGACAGGGGCATTCAAAGATGGTTGAGGAGTGGCCACACTTGTTGAAGGGTAGACAGTTACTCTTGTGTTGATAGGTGCAAGAGTAGGGGGAATAGAGACCACTAGGTTTTGGAAAGGTGTAGGATTTGGTTGAGCAACTTGAGGTTGAGGGGTTACCGAAACCCCCATGGAGGTAGGTCTAGAAGGAGAGGCTAAATTTTGAAGGTAGGAGACGGTTGGGTTATTGGTCGAGGTGTTGACTTGATTGTCTATAGGTTGAATTGTAGATGCTATTGATGTGATCATTGTCTCGACTAAGGAAGTCGACATCCCATAGATTGGGTTGCCTAAGGAGTCTCACATTCGGCTATGCGCGAGATAGTGCTGTAAGGCTTTGACATTGAGGTCCAAGAATCGTGTGAAATCTTGGTCCCCTTCTGGGACAATAGGAGTCTGGGGCGGGGTTGGGCGAGTAGGAGTTCTTTCAGTCTCTGAATGGAACTCCATAATAGGACTGATTATGGATGGGATAGATGGAAGCGGTTGATGCGTCGCATGGTTGAGTAAAACCTTAGCTTGATTACGAGTCAAAACCATTCAAGGCAAACAGGGTCAGGTTTCAAAAACTGTGTTTTTTCAGTTTCAAAAACTCAGAATGTGGTTTTTGGCAAAAAAAGGGGCTGGTTTTAAGGCTGCTATTTTGAAAAAAAGAACTATGACAGAGACCGACGTCGGTTGAAAAACTGATGTCCGTGAGAAAGATGGCCGACATTGGTCAGATAATCGATGCCGGTGAGAAAAGGCTACCGACGTCAGTGGTAAAACTGATGCCGGTGACTGTGTTTTCCAGAAACCCAAAAGATTTGAGAGTTTTTGAAAAATAGGGAGAAGAACATCCTCACTATTTCAAACAAATAGATAAGAACAAAAAAGATGAAGAACACAAGTAGAGCCTAAGCGTTAAAATCTTAGAAATAAATAATTAAGCTCGTGTAGCTTATGCCTTAAAGTGATGTTTGGGAGGTTGGTTGGAAGAAGGGTCCTAAAAGAGGTAGTCTATGGATGGTTTCAGGTATGTTTAGGCACTCAAGAAGTCTGTATTAGGTTTGGTACGTGGCCTGGTGCTAAGGAGCAAGCTCCCCTCACTTCACGAGCCCAGTGATAAGCTGGTCTCGCTTAGCCAAAATATACCTTGCCTAGAGATTATCCTCTTCTAGAGAACGGAGTGGGCTTTCCCCTTGGTGATGAAATCCAAGTGAGATTGCCAGGTAGGGGTAAGGTATCCGCTGGGGGATGAAATCCCATTCGGGCCTTGTCTCAGGTAAGTTTGATGTTTGATTTAGTGCACGTGGTTTGGTTGTGTAACATCAAGTGGACTACGATTAATTCAATATGTGGTTATTAATTACTAAGTGTGGACTAAGAAATGCAAGCAAGTAGAAATGAATGCAAAGTGTTTTAAGCCCCAAGTCAAAATGTGAAGTTGGAATGAAAACAAGTTGAGAAAGGGTTTGAAGGATATGATTTTTGACTAGTCTAGAAGTGCAAGAAAAGAAAAGAAAAGTTCTTTTTATTCCTGCTTATGATGTCGTTTAGAAGAGAAGAAAGAGGTGAAAAGGGGGAAACCTAATGCACCTATATGAACAAAAGAAAAGGAACCCAAGGGAGACCCTAAGGTCCCACCGGGCGTGCCAGAATGTTTCTACGCTAGATTTGCTTTTCACATTCAAAGAGAGAAAATGAGAAACTTAAAGAAATGGTCAAGGCTTGTATGTACATGGATATAGTTTTGCGCACCATAATCCAGACGAAGTGAGAACTCCTCTTTGGTTGTGGAGGAATGACACCTAAAAGAGAAAGAAACTAAACACGAAAAATGTTAGATGACAAAAAGGATGGACTATCAAGCAAGAGCTTGGTCCTAGAAGCGCAAAATCTTCTTGGAGGATGTCAGTCCACTGTTAAAAAGAGAATGCTGGTCAGAAATAGAAAGTGATAAATGACGGAAAACATAAAGAAAGAACTTAAGGCAAATGCATACCTGTTTAGAAGCTATCTGATTTTGCACAGTCACTGACATTGGTGGTATTACCAGCGTCGGTCAGAAAGGTCACCGACGTCGGTTAGACTACCGACGTTGGTAGGGGTACTGGCCGAGGTCGGTCAGGGCAGTAGTCAGAGACAGGTCAGACCAGGTGTTAGGACTGTGGACAGGTTCTATGGATGCGCAGAATGGAATGTGGTCTTGTCTGAGGGTCAGGGAGGTCTGTTTAGAGGTCTGAGGGATTGCTTGGAGGTCTGAGGGACTGAGAATGTTGTCTAGGACTGGACTGAAAGGGTGATAGGGCAAAAGAAAGATGAACGGGAGACAGGGTTTGAGAAGGCTTTTCAGCATCTCAGGGGAAGGACAGGGCAAGTGGTAGATAGTGGATAGGATAGGTAAATGAAATCAAATGAAACAATGAAATGAAATAATGAAATTGCTTACCTCCTGGTTATTGATTGAAGAATGAAGGAGCCTATTGTTGGAGCTATGGAAGGCTTGTTGCAAGAAGAAATGACTGATGTAGAGTGTCTGTACCTGCTGTTGTTACTGTACGAGGTGGAGAAAAAGTAGAATATGAATGCCAAAGAGTGTGCAAAGAGTTCTATTTGTGGGGGGTCTGCAATGGATGCAGGAAATGATTTTGAAGGCTGCCGACGCCGGCAGGATCACCGACGTCGGCCGTAGTGTAGCCGATGTCAGCGGTAGAAGAATGGGGACAGAGGCTAAAATTAGCCTCTGTCCATTCTTGCACGCCACCGGGTCAAGGGGTCATGGGGAAAACGGTCATGGGAAGGCTTAAATGGACGCAGGAGGGGAGATTTGGGCAATAAAGGATAGGAGAGAGGTGGGGGGATCCAAGGAGGGGATCCAAGGTGGCATGGGTGAGGTGGAAGAGGGCCAAATAAATTAAAATATTTATTTGATAAATGGAGGGGGCTAGGACAAGGGTTAGGACATGGGCCAAGGGGGGCCAAGGGTGAAAGAAGACCTAGGGGGTAGACACAATTTCAGTGTCTACATTTGCCCCTTTTTGTCTTGTTGGTTGTTCTTGACGAACTGCAAGACAAAAATAGGAGTTGGTTGCCCTAGGTATGGGATGAGGTGTTCCCCCCTCAAAGTGAGAGTCGAGGGAAGGGAACCTGAGATCGAGTATCGATTTGATAGAGAGATGGATAGAGAGGGGGTGAGTGAGAACGCTGTAATAGTAATGATTGCGCGTATACCACTTCACGGGATGGTCAGGTTAGATTATTGCAAGTCAAGGTCAAGGAGTGCCAAAATTGAAATAATCGGGCCCCAGTATTTGGTCGTAGCTGATCTGGTTATTCAATCTAAGCTAAAGCTCCAATGGTCATCGTGTTCTAGGTATCTCGGGCTTAGGAAGTGCTCCTAGAAAACACGAAAAGTCACAAGTAGTGGGGATCAACCGGCTTGCGATCCTATACTTGTGAAGGTCATAAATAGTCTGTGCACAATTTTGCTAACCATTCGTGAGGTAGCATACATGAAAAAACAACCAAGGCAACATTTGTCTTGGAAGTGGTCGGAGTCTAAGGAGATAGTCGATATCTCCAAGGTCTAGTGGTCGATGAATAGAGGCGAAAGTGATCTCAAATGTGCTCCAGGGGGCTAAGATGACTTCTACTGAGAAAGTTGACTGATTGAGGCATGATTTTGGTCATGGTGAAGAATTTAGAGGGTTGAAGTCTTTCGAGGTCAGTCATAAAACTGACGGCAGTGGCCAAAGAAGACCGATGTCAGACTAAATCGGCTGACGTCGGCGAAATAGGGCACAAATATGCCGACGTCGGTGGCCTGCCAAATCTGACAAAATCAGATTGGCGGCCCACCAAAAGTCATTTGCTACTTGTTGACTGAGAGAAAAAAGAGCTTTGGAGTTGATTGAGTGAAAGTGACACAAAGTTGACCAAGGAGCAGTGCGAGGTGGTAGAGGAACATTGGTGAAGAGAAGGAGTCGATTGGACGCTACAGGGATGCGTGTGGGCCAATAGGAGCGTACAGAGTCATCGGCACGGAAGAGATGGCAGAGGGGAGTATAGGACCCGTGCAAGGTCCACCATCAGCGGCACCCATCGTGCCACCACACCGATGACATCGAGACAAGGTAGGAGGGTCTCTAATCCCTACTTCATTGATTGTTGTTTTGATTTAGTTTTTTGAATTTTTGGTTGATTTAGGCATTTTCACAGGGGGCAGGACCGTCGATACCGGGGCAACCGACATTTGCACAGCCACAAGGGGTAGTATAGGGGACAGCAACAGGTCAGATGGGTCCACCACAGACTATATCTATAGTTAGATACAATAATGCGTTGGATGAGATCGCATATTAGGAGGGAGTTAATAGAGGGTTTCCTCAGATACAATGATACTCAAATATGAGGGCAGAGCTGAGCCAATAGTGGTCTATGTCACAAGCAACTACTACCAATTCACGTAGATGGCGCAGATCAGAGGAGGGAGAGGATATAGCATCTTCTCGACTACCGCCACCACCACAGCCACAACCTTGAGGGCAGACTTGGATATGATGTATATACCAGTCTGCATGCTGATGATGCGAGATGGACTTGATTTTTGGAGAGAGAGATGCACAGATTGTGCGATTGTATAAAACTTCGAGATATATATGATGAGATTATTTTGGATTATTGACATGAGTTATGAGAAATTGTATGGATGTGTTTAATGTTTATGGCACTTTGATTTGGTGCATGTTTTGATATGATGTGTATAATGATGATGATATGTTTGCTATGTTTGTGATTATGATTACTAATGTGATGATGAAATGGTTATATGATGATGATTAATGATATTGATGTTGATATTTGATGTGAATGGTTATGATTTTTAGATTAAATGGTGATGTTTAATGACTATGGATGAACATGATGAAAATGATTATGCTAATGATTATGAAAATATGTGACCAACTGTGATATGATTGACAGGTCACGAGAGAATGGGATGGAAGAAAGTGATGAAGAAGATGGCCGAGCTAACCCCAGGAGACCCCATGTCAACTGAGTGCTGCCTACATAGCCCTTGTCTTAAGGGCCTCAGGCCAATGTAGTTCTCCCAAAAAGGGAGGAAGAGTTGAAGTGATTGGTTGGTCTTGGTTGAGGTCAAGGTCATGGTCAAAGAAGAGAAGGTTTGTCCATCAGAGAGATGAACAAACAGAGGGTGGTCGAGCTAACCCCAGAAGACGTCGTGTCATCTGAGTGCTACCTACATAGCCCAAATTGGAAGGGGCCTCAGACCAATGTAGTTCAGACTAGTTGAGAATATTGGTCGATGATTGGTTTGGTCATGTGTCAAAATGATGAGGAGAAAAAAATGTTATAGCAGAGGGGAATAGTTTCCATGTGTATTAGTGTCCATAGAAACTAGTGTGAATAGGGTATGTGAGTGGTCTGAAAAAAGATTGGAGTTGAGTTGATTGGGTTTGACAAGTGATGAAATTTGAATGTGACCAAAGTGTAAGCAGAAAGTGAAAGGCATAATTTCCCTTTCATTGACAAGGACTAGAATGATAGCATAGATAGGGGTTGTTAGAACAAAGAGCCCCCTTCATGCATTGCGTCGTTGATCATGGTAGTTTTAGAGTGGTAATCGAATCACTTTGACATTAAAGTGAGCTTGAAGTCCCTTGAATAGGTGTTATAATAGGGGGAGGATAGGGTAACCCATTTTTAGAGCAGAGATAACCTTGCCCCTTTTTTATAGTAGACCCTGAGACAACTACAAGCCAAGTCCGTGACACTTTTTTTTTTTTTTTGCACAGACTGATCAATGCGGGAAGTCTACATAGAGATGTCATTTTGCTTTGTGGTCATTTGTGAAGCTGATCAATGCGGGAAGCTTCTAAAAGAGTGATGTTTGTAGCAAGATTTAGTCATAGCCATCCTTCGAGGGAGTGGTCTATATTTTTGCTTTATATATGTTTGAATAGTTGTCCTTCAAGGGAGCAGTCTATTAGCTACAGCAATGATAGTACAGCTATCCTTCGAGGGAGCAGTCTACCTTTTGATTTGATTAGGTGACCCTGAATATGTTTTGACATCTTTTTTTTTTTTTTGGACAGAATCTGGAGTCATGGACAAGACTATAAAAGTTCAAGGGGCTCCCTTATATTAGGATAAAGCACCCATGCATCATAAAAGGGTTATAGATAATTTGTTTATGGGAATAGGGTTCAAAGGAATGAGGATTAAGAGGACGAGGATTGCTCAAGGCACGAGCTCAAGTTAAATGTCAAGTGGACGAGTACTCGACTAACAGTAGAATGGTCGCAGGTGCAAGGCATTAAGAGGCTCAGGTTCTGGCCGTCTATCGAGAGAAGACAGATTAAGAGGTTAAAGTTGATGATTGGTCAAGGTTTGGTTGCTTGGTCGAGGTCTGGTTTGATGATTGATTGAGGTCATGGTTGATGTGTGATTGATGTTTGGTTGAGGTCATGATAGGCAGTATTAAGTCAAACTCCCCCCAGCCATTCGGTGGTAGGAAGAATGTCTAACACCCAGTGTGGATGAGATGGAGAGGAGTCGAGGGGGAAAGACCTAGGTACCCCACCTGGTTGATAGGTCAGGGGTTCACAAGCGAATGGAATTTAGGCATTGAAAAAGTTAGGAGGGATGGAAACCACTGACTCCGTAGGTGAAGGAGGAGGAATGGGTGAGCCTAGAGATTGGTCAATGGTTGGCTCAGGGCAAAGGTCTGTGGAGGCCTAAGTGGGGTTGTGATATCCCAAGCCATACCGTTTCTTGGCATCGTCATCATTGAGCGGCTTGATGGGCTGATGGGAGCCCTGCTCATAGCGTCCAAAACCAAAACCCTTCCATGCACACCTATAAAGGTAAGTGTGTGCAAAGGCAGAGTTGCCAAGAAATGAGAAGTCTAATGTGAATGGTTGGGGTGAAGAGAGAGGGTTCCTCTCAAGAGGAGCTTGGTTGAGCCCCCCATAGACGAAGTTGGTTCGGAGGTGAGGAGGACCATAAGGCACGACCATCCCGATCTAATGGTCATAATTGGGGCTGTGGTGAAGGCGTCCATACTCTTGCAGAGTTTGGAACATGTATAAGGTCAGCAAGCGGTATTCCCCAAGTGAAAGTCGCTGGAAGATGTCTTCCATGGGGTCTTTGCTAGTCGCTTGAAGAGGAGGGGTGAGGGCGACCGCTGGTTGCAAGCTAGTTGAAGCTTTCATGGATGGAGGCGGTGTTGGGGTTGATGGCTTGATAGGAATGAGGATGTCATTTGGATGGTAGGTGGTGTTACAAGTTTTGAAGGGTGAAGGGTCAGTGGGAATGGTGTGGACTTTCCCATCGTGCTCAAATTTCACACAACGGTGTAGGGTGGAGGGGACACAGGCCATGGCACAGATCCAGGGTTGGCCCAACATGTTGTATTGAAACTCTCCTTTGATGATATAGAAGAGCTCCGAGACTATGTGTGGACCAACGTGAATGTGAAGGATGACTGTGCCAATGGTCGTGGCAGTGGTGTCATTGAAAGAGTACAAGATTGCGTCAGTCTTAGAGACACAATTCTTGGGAAGAGCCAACTAATCAAAGGCATGGGTGGAGATAATGTTGATGCTGGTGCCTCCGTCGATCATAACACGTTTAATGCATGTCTAATCAACATAGGCAGTGATGAAGAGGGCGGCGTCCTAATATTCCGTGTTAGATGTGGGAATCTCAGAATCACTGAATGTGATGGAGGCAACAGGAGATAAAGAGTGGACGAGGGCAGTGAGTGGTTGAGGGTCTTTGGGTTGGACCTCTACTACCTGCAAGGCTTGGATAAGGGCTTGATGATGCTGAGGCGGGTTTGGATGAGGTTATAAAGGGACATCTTCACAGGGGTCTGGTGAAGCTGTTTCAACATGGAGTCATGAATCAGCCTGAAAGAGGAAGAAGAAGAAGGCTGAGATGCACCAAGAATAGAAATTTTAGGCTTGGGCGGTTGAGGTGTCTTGATGAAAGGGTAGGTCCAAGGAATGGCAGCTTTTTCTTTTGCCTTGTCCTTTTGTGACCTAGTGGTTATGTGGATAGCATTGATTTCAAAGATAGGAGGTGAAGAAGGGGTCATGGCCTGCTAGTGAGATGTTGATGTGGTTGAAGAGGTTGGATGAGAAGGTGTCGAGGGTCGGTCAAGAGTGTCCTCAAGAAGAAGAGTGTCCTTCTCCATATAGTGGTGAATGACGGCCTTGAGGGCACAGCAAGCCTCGATATCATGTCCTGGCGTATGATGGTATAAGCAAATCTTTGTGTCGTCAAACCAGGAGGGCTTGGATCTGAGAGGTTGAAAAGGTCTGATGGGTGGAAGGGTTATGCTTGAAGTCTGCAAAAGACGGTGCAATATCAATGAGTATGAGCCCACTAAAGGGTCTGTGTTAGTCGATGTGTGTGATGTTGGTGACTTTTGCTTAGGCGGAGTTGGAGGAGGTTTTCGTACCACCTTTTGGGTTGATGGTGCAGTGACAGGTAGAGACGGCACTTTCTTGGTGAGAGGTACCACTTTTTTAGGGGAGGGTAGGCTAGAGATAGGCAGAGGAAGCAAAGGAGGCAATTGGTTTTGATTATAGGTCGGCATGGGAAGGACTCTGGTCAGGGTCGAAGCATGGGGGCGCAAAATAGAAGGTAATGGTGACGGGGGAAGAGGCATTCGCTTCTGTGATTTGGTAGTCTTTTTCGACTTGACTTGAAGACTACTATTGGTCGAGGTCTGGTCTAAGTCCACCTTCACTTGCGGGTGAGTGAGGGTAGAGACAGGGCAAATGCCAAGTGACTTGATAGGTTTAGATGGGGTAGATGCAGGTTTAGAAGTGGGATTCTGGTCTTTGTTGAGAGTCTTGGGAGATTTTGCTTTGAGAGGATTGGCATCATGAGATGAGAGGGCACGGGCATGTTGAAGAGCTTTAAGATGCTCCCACAATCCCTGATGCTCCACTTCCCTTGAAGGGAGAAGTCTAATTTTCTCCACTAGTTGGGAAAATCATTGAGAAGATGTTGGATGAGGTTTGGGTCCTTGAGAAGATGTTGACGGTTGTGGGGCCGAAGATGAGACGGGTGTAGTAGCCTCGGACCCATGGTGTGATGAAGTCGTGACCGATTCTTCTTTGGTTGGAGATGAAGGAGAGGCAGGTTCTTCCCTGGGTGGAGAAGAAACTAGAGAATGAGGCTCCTCAACTGGGTAAAGGGCAGGGATGATGTTGCCCTCCACTTGCGGTCAAGCAGTAGGAAGGGTCGAGTCCTCCATAGGCAGCAAGAAGGAGGATGGTGAGACTGGTGGTGCCGATAAGGTTAAAGCATCCTCCAATATGAGAGAGGTTGACAGAGAACTAACCGGGGAAAGAGGTTCATCCACACGTGATGGACTGATAGATGGACTAAACTCTTGAGGTTGGTGGGGGATGAAGGGCGAGACCATATTGACTATTCGAATGTTGTGTTCATGAGTGTTGTCAATCAAGGTCTGGACATTGTTTTGGGTCGGTGGATGATTGGGGAATGGTTGCTTGAAGATGTCGATCCCCTGATTAGGGGGGGCATTGGGATTGTCTAGGATGAGGTCCCCCTTTTTGAGCATGTCTTGGATTATGTTTTTAAGGGTCTTGCAATTTCCCGTGTCATGTCCTTTAACATGGTGGTAGTTGCAGAAGTCATTTTCCCTATACCACGCAGGGATGGTACGTGAGGGATCAAATTGTGGAGGTGGTCGGATTTGGGGGAGATTGAGAACCCCCTGTTTAACAAGTTTTTCCAGCATAGATGCGTATGATTCTCTAAGAGGAGTATACTATCATTTTACGTATCTCTGCTGGAATTGGTGGGTGGCACTTTGAGATGTGGATGGCTCAGGCTGATTAGTTGAAGGTGAAGAGGATGAAGGTCTAACGACCACAGCGTTAGCTGAAGCTTTAGACTTAGGATTGGATGATGAAGGTTTAGAAGAAGAGGAGTCATTGGTCTTAGAGTTGGGATTCTTGCTCCGTAACTTGACTTTATTCTCCTCGATGGCACGTAATTCAAGTTTTCAGGCCATCGTGAAGGCTTCATCAAAGGTTCGGAAGGTATGAACCCGTAAGGTGGAAGAAATATGTTTGGCGCAGGATTGGGAGAAAAGTTCAATAAGTTCGGGTTGGGGTAAAGAAAAGGAGAGTTGATTGATGAGGCCTCTCCGGCGAGCAACGAAGTCAGCTATGGATTCATCCTCAAATTGGCAGATAGAGTAGAGGTCTGTGATCGAGACCTTCTTGGTGATGTTGATGGAGAAGTGATCAAGAAAGAGTTAGGCCAGCTGTGTGAATGTGAAGAGGGAATGGCTGGCAAGAGAGCTGTACCAGTCAAGCGCAGCACCAGAGAGAGACCTAGGAAATGTGCATAAAATCAATGCATCGTCATGGGCAATAAGGTAATAGGCGTGTCTAAATGCTCGTAAGTGCTGTTGTGGGTCTTCCTTGCTTTGAAAGCGAGAGAATTTAGGAAGCTCCCATTGCTTGGGGTATGGCCTGATCGAGACAGAACGGTGAATGGGCTCATTGCAAATTTGCTCATATGAAAGAGCATTGCGTGAGCCAAAAATGGAGGTCTCTAGGCTAGACATCTTGTCCATCAGCATTTTGATGATGTCTGCTGATGGATTGGTAGGTGGAGTGCCTCCTAGATTATAAGGCGCTTGAAAGATATTAAGAGGGGCATATGACGTGGTTGGTTGCGTAGATGCAAAATATGGGTGGCTAGTTATCGGGGCGGAAGTTGAAGCCAAGGGCACTTGTGTTATGGGGTTGGTAGGCACAAATTGGATAGGGGCAGTCAAAGATGGTTGAGGAGTGGCCACACTTGTTGAAGGGTAGACAGTTACTCTTGTGTTGATAGGTGCAAGAGTAGGGGGAATAGAGACCACTAGGTTTTGGAAAGGTGTAGGATTTGGTTGAGAAGCTTGAGGTTGAGGGGGTACCGGAACCCCCATAGAGGTAGGTCTAAAGGAAAGGCTAAATTTTGAAGGTAGGAGACGGTTGGGTTATTAGTCAAGGTGTTGACTTGATTGTCTTTAGGTTGAATTGTAGATGCTGTTGATGTGATCATTGTCTCGACTAAGGAAGTCGGCATCCCATAGATTGGGTTGCCTAAGGAGTCTAGTGTTTGGCTATGCGTGAGATAGTGCTGCAAGGCTTTGACGTTGAGGTCCAAGAATCATGCGAAATCTTGGTCCCATTCTGGGATAATAGGAGTCTAGGGCGGGGTTGGGTGAGTAGGAGTTATTTCAGTCTCCGAGTGGAACTCCATTATAGGACTGGTTATGGATGGGGTAGACGGAAGCGGTTGATGCCTCGCGTGGTTGACTAAAACCTTGGCTTGACTGCGAGTCAAAACCATTCAAGGCAAATAGGGTCAAGTTTCAGAAACTGTGTTTTTTCAGTTTCAGAAACTCAGAATGTGGTTTTTGGTAGAAAAAGGTGTGGGTTTTAAGGCTGCTATTTTGAAAAAAAGAACTATGACAAAGACCGACGTCAATTGAAAAACCGATGTCGGTGTGAAAGATGGCCGACGTCGGTCAGATAATCGATGCCGGCGAAAAAAGGCTACCGACGTCGGTGGTAAAACCGATGCCGGTGACTGTGTTTTCTAGAAACCCAAAAGATTTGAGAGTTTTTAAAAAACATGGAGAAGAATGTCCTCACTATCTCAAACAAACAGATAAGAATAGAAAAGATGAAGAAGACAAGCAGAGCCTAAGCATTAAATTCCTAGAAATAAATTATTAAGCTCATGTGCCTTATGCCTTAAAGTGATGTTTGGAAGGTTGGTTGGAAGAAGGGTCCTAGAAGAGGTAGTCTATGGATGGTTTCAGGTATGTTTAGGTGCTCAATAAGTCTGTATTAGGTTCGGTACGTGGCCTGGTGCTAAGGAGCAAGCTCCCCTCACTTCACGAGCTCAGTTATAAGTTGGTCTCGCTTAGCCAAAATATACCTTGCCTGGAGATTATCCTCTGCTAGAGAACGGAGTGGGCTTTCCCCTTGGTGATGAAATCCAAGTGAGATTGCCAGGTAGGGGTAAGGTATCCGCTGGGGGATGAAATCCCAGTCGGGCCTTGTCTCAGGTAAGCTTGATGTTCGATTTAGTGCATGTGGTTCAGTTGTGTAACATCAAGTGGACTACGATTAATTCAATATGTGGTTATTAATTACTAAGTGTGGACTAAGAAATGCAAGAAAGCAGAAATGAATGCAAAGTGTTTTAAGCCCCAAGTCGAAATGTGAAGTTGGAATGAAAACAAGTTGAGAAAGGGTTTGAAGGATATGATTTTTGACTAGTCTAGAAGTGCAAGAAAAGAAAATAAAAGTTCTTTTTATTCCTGCTTATGATGTCGTTTAGAAGAGAAGAAAGAGGTGAAAAGGGGGAAACTTAATGCACCTATATGAACAAAAGAAAAGGAACCCAAGGGAGACCCTAAGGTCCCACCGGGCGTGCCAGAATGTTTCTACGCTAGATTTGCTTTTCACATTCAAAGAGAGAAAATGAGAAACTTAAAGAAATGGTCAAGGCTTGTATGTACCTGGATATAGTTTTGCACACCGTAATCCAGACGAAGTGAGAACTCCTCTTTGGTTGTGGAGGAATGACACCTAAAAGAGAAAGACACTAAACACGAAAAATGTTAGATGACAAAAAGGGTGGACTGCCAAGCAAGAGCTTGGTCCTAGAAGCGCAAAAGCTTCTTGGAGGATGTCAGTCCACTGTTAAAAATAGAATGTTGGTCAGAAACAAAAAGTGATAAATGATGGAAAATAGAAAAAAAGAACTTAAGGAAAATGCATACCTGTTTAGAAGCTATCTGATTTTGCACAGTCGTCGACGTCGGTGGTATTTCCAGCGTCAGTCAGAAAGGTCACCGACGTCGATTAGACTGCCGACGTCGGTAGGGGTACTGGCCGAGGTCAGTCGAGGCAGAAGTCAGAGACAGGTCAGACCAGGTTTTAGGACTGTGGATAGGTTATATGGATGCACAAAATGGACTGTGGTCTTATCTGAGGGTCAGGGAGGTCTGTTTAGAGGTCTGAGGGTTTGCTTGGAGGTCTGAGGGACTGAGAATGTTGTCTGGGACTGGACTAAAAGGGTGACAGGGCAAAAGGAAGATGAATGGGAGACAGGGTCTGAGAAGTCTTTTCAGCCTCTCAGGGGAAGGACAGGGCAAGTGGTAGACAGTGGATAAGATAGGTAAATGAAATCAAATGAAACAATGAAATGAAATAATGAAATTGCTTACCTCCTGCTTATTGATTGAAGAATGAAGGAGCCTATTGTTGGAGCTGTGGAAGGCCTGTTGCAAGAAGAAATGACTGATGTAGAGTGCTTGTACATGCTGTTGTTGCTGTATGAGGTGGAGAAAAAGGAGAATACGAATGCCAAAGAGCGTGCAAAGAGTTCTATTCACGGGAGGTCTGTAACGGATGCAGGAAATGATTTTGAAGGCTGTCGATGCCGGTAGGATTGCTGACATTGGCCGCAGTGTAGCTGACATCGACGGCAAAAGAATGGGGATAGAGGCTAAAATTAACCTCTATCCATTCTTGCACGCCGCCAGGTCAAGGGGTCATGGGGAAAATGGTCATGGGAAGGCTTAAATGGACGTGGGAGGGGAGATTTGGGCAATAAAGGATAGGAGAGAGGTGGGGGGATCCAAGGAGGGGATCCAAGGTGGCATGGGTGAGGTGGAAGAGGGCCAAATAAATTAAAATATTTATTTGATAAATGGAGGGGGCTAGGACAAGGGTTAAGACATGGGCCAAGGGGGGCCAAGGGTGAAAGAAGACCTAGGGGGTAGATACAATTTCAATGTCTACATTTGCCCCTTTTTGTCTTATTGGTTGTTCTTGACGAACTGGAAGACAAAAATAGGAGTTGGTTGCCCCAAGTATGGGATGAGGTGTTCCCCCCTCAAAGCGAGAGTCAAGGGAAGGGAACCTGAGATTGAGTGTCGATTTGACAGAGAGATGGATAGAGAGGGGGTGAGTGAGAACACTGCAATAGTCATGATTGTGCGTATACCACTTCACGGGATGGTCAGGTCAGATTGTCACAAGTCAAGGTCGAGGAGTGCCAAAATTTAAATAATCGGGCCCCATCATTTGGTCGTAGCTAATCGGGTTATTTAATCTAAGCTGAAGCTCCAATGGTCATCGTGTTCTAGGTATCTCAGGCTCAAAAAGTGCTCCTAGAAAACACGAAAATTCACAAGTAGTGGGGATCAACCGGCTTGCAATCCTATACTTGTGAAGGTCATAAATAGTCTGCGCACAATTTTGCTAACCATTCCTAAGGTAGCATACATGCAAAAACAACCAAGGCAACGTTTGTCTTGGAAGTGGTCAGAGTCTGAGGAGATAGTCGATATCTCCAAGGTCTGGTGGTCGATGAACGGAGGCAAAATTGATCTCAAATGTGCCCCAGGGGGCTAAGATGACTTCTACTGAGAAAGCTAACTGATTAAGGCATGATTTTGGTCATGGTGAAGAATTTAGAGGGTTGAAGTCTGTCGAGGTCGGTCATAAAACCAACGGTGGTGGCCAAAGAAGACCGACGTCAGACTAAATCGACCGATGTTGGCAAAATAGGGCACAAATATGCCAACGTCGGTGGCCTGCCAAATCTGACAAAACCGGATTGGCGGCCCACCAAAAGTCATTTGCTACTTGTTGATAGAGAGAAAAAAGAGCTCCAGAGTTGATTGAGTGAAAGTGACCCAAAGTTGACCAAGGAGCAGTGCGAGGTGGCAGAGGAACATTGGTGAAGAGAAGGAGTCGATTGGACGCTGCAGGGATGCATGTGGGCCAATAGGAGCGTGTGGAGTCATCAGCACAGAAGAGATGGTAGAGGGGAGTAGAGGACCTGCGGGGGGTCCACCATCAGCGGCACCCATCGTGCCACCACGCTGACGATGTTGAGATGAGGTAGGAGGGTCTCTGAGCCCTACTTGATTGATTGTTGTTTTGATTTAGTTTTTTGAATTTTTGGTTGCTTTAGGCATTTTCACAGGGGACAAGACCGTCGATACCGGGGCAACCGACATTTGTACAGCCACAAGGGGTAGTACAGGGGACATCAATTGGTCAGATGGGTCCACCGTAGACTGTATCTATAGTTAGATACAATAATGCATTAGATGAAATTGCATATTACCAGGGAGTTATTAGAGGGTTTCCTCAGATACAACGATACTCAGATATGAGGGCAGAGTTGAGCCGGCAGTGGTCTATGTCACGAGTGACTGCTACTGATTCACGCAGATGGCACAGATCAGAGGGGGGAGAGGATACAGCATCTTCTCGGCCACCGCCACCACCATAGCCACAGCCTTGAGGGTAGACTTGGATATGATGTATATATCGGTCTGCGTGCCAATGATGAGAGATGTACTTCATTTTTGGAGAGAGAGATGCACAGATTGTGCAATTGTATAAAACTTTGAGATATATATGATGAGATTATTTTGGATTATTGACATGAGTTATGAGAAATTGTATGGATGTGTTTAATGTTTATGGCACTTTGATTTGGTTCATGTTTTGATATGATGTGTATAATGATGATGATATGTTTGTGATTATGATGACTAATGTGATGATGAAATGGTTATATGATGATGATTAATGATATTGATGTTGATATTTGATGTGAATGGTTATGATTTTTAGATTAAATGGTGATGTTTAATGACTATGGATGAACATGATGAAAATGATTATGCTAATGATTATGAAAATATGTGACCAACTATGATATGATTGATAGGTCACGAGAGAATGGGATGGAAGAAAGTGACGAAGAAGATGGCCGAGCTAACCCCAGGAGACCCCATGTCAACTGAGTGCTGCCTACATAGCCCTTGTCCTAAGGGCCTCAGGCTAATGTAGTTCTCCAAAAAAGGGAGGAAGAGTTGAAGTGATTGGTTGGTCTTGGTCGAGGTCAAGGTCATGGTCAAAGAAGAGAAGGTTTGTCCATCAGAGAGACGAATAAACAGAGGGTGGTCAAGCTAACCCCAGAAGACATCGTGTCATCTGAGTGCTGCCTACATAGCCCAGATTAGAAGGGGCCTCAGACCAATGTAGTTCAGACTAGTTGAGAAGATTGGTCGATGATTGGTTTGGTCATGTGTCGAAATGATGAGGAGAAAAAGATGTTACAGCATTTTCCAAATGGTGTATTCTATAACATTGGTTGAGAGGTCTTTCATCCCTAGCAATGTTCCATAGTCATGATGGATGTATGCTAAAAATGAATTGACGTCTATTTATGCTTCAGCAAGTATTGGTTTATGCTTAACATAAATAGTGTATGGTTGATAGTTTCCATGTGTATTGGTGTCCATAGAAACTAGTGTGAATAGGCTATGTGAGTGGTCTGAAAAAAGATTGGAGTTGAGTTGATTGGGTTTGACAAGTGATGAAATTAGAATATGACTAAAGTGTAAGCAGAAAGTGAAAGGCATAATCTCCCTTTCATTGACAAGGACCAGAATGATAGCATAGATAGGAATTATTAGAACAAAGAGCCCCCTTCATGCATTGCGTCGTTGATCATGGTTGTGTTAGAGTGGTAATCGAATCACTTTGACATTAAAGTGAGCTTGAAGTCCCTTGAGCAGGTGTTATAATAGGAGGAGGATAGGGTAACCCATTTTTAGAGTAGAGATAACCTTGCCCCTTTTTTATAGGAGACCCTGAGACAACTACAAGCCAAGTCTATGACCCTGTTCTTTTTTTTTTTTTTTTTGCGCAGACTGATCGATGCGGGAAGTCTACATAGACATGTCATTTTGCTTTGTGGTCATTTGTGAAGCTGATCAATGCGGGAAGCTTCTGAAAGAGTGTTGTTTGTAGCAAGATTTAGTCATAGCCATCCTTCGAGAGAGTGGTCTATATTTTTGCTTTATATATGTTTGAATATCTGTCCTTCGAAGGAGAAGTCTATTAGCTACAGCAATGATAGTAAAGCTGTCCTTCGAGGGAGCAGTTTGCCTTTTGATTTGATTGGGTGACCTTGAATATGTTTTGACATCTTTTTCTTTTTTTTTTTTTTTGATAGAATCTGGAGTCATGGACAAGACAATAAAAGTTCAAGGGGCTCCCTTTTATTAGGACAAAGCATCCATGCATCATAAAAGGGTTATAGAGGATTTGTTTAGGGGAATAGGGTTGAAAGGAATGAGGATTAAGAGGATGAGGATTGCTCAAGGGACGAGCTCAAGTTAAATGTCAAGTGGACGAGTACTCGATTAACAGTAGAATGGTCGCAGGTGCAAGGCATTAAGAGGCTCAGGTTCTGGCCGTCCATCGAGAGAAGACAGACAGTAAGTCCCTAACCCATACTTGTGCGTGACGATGAAAGGTCTGAGCCAATTAGGGGCAAACTTGCCTCATTTACTTTGCTCCCTATTGGTGACATGCTAGTGATGATTAAGAAGTTGGTTGATGTGGTCACTGATTTGTCGAGACTGGTCAAGGGCCGAGTCGAGATTGGTGTTTGGTCATGATTAAGAGGTTAAAGTTGATGGTTGGTCAAGGTTTGGTTGCTTGGTCAAGGTCTGGTTTGATGATTGATTGAGGTCATGGTTGATGTGTGATTGATGTCATGATAGGCAGTATAAAGTCGAACTCCCCCCAGCCATTCAGTGGTAGGAAGAATGTCTAACACCTAGTGTGGATGAGATGGAGAGGAGACGAGGGGGAGAGACCTGGGTACCCCACCTGGTTGATAGGTCAGGGGTTCCCAAGCGAATGGCGTTTAGGCATTGAAAAAGTTAGGAGGGATGGAAACCACCGAGTCCGTAGGTGAAGAAGGAATGGGTGAGCCTGGAGATTGGTCAATGGTTGGCTCGGGGCAAAGGTCTGCGGAGGCCTGAGTGGGGTCATGATATCCCAAGCCATACCATTTCTTGGCATCGTCATCATTGAGCGGCTCGATGGGCTGATGGGAGCCCTGCTCATAGCGTCTAAAACAAAAACCCTTCCATGCACACCTGTAAAGGTAAGTGTGTGCAAAGGCGGGGTTGCCAAGAAATGAGAAGTCTGATGTGAATGGTTGGGGTGAAGAGAGAGGGTTCCTATCAAGAGGAGCTTGGTTGAGCCCCCCATAGACGAAGTTGGTTCAAAGGTGAGGAGGACCATAAGGCATGACCATCTCGATCCGATGGTCATAACTGGGGCTACGGTGAAGGCATCCATACTCTTGCAGAGTTTGGAACATGTCTAAGGTCAGCAAGTGATATTCCCCAAGTGAAAGTCGTTGGAAGATGTCTTCCATGGGGTCTTTGGTAGTCGCTTGAAGAGGAGGGGTGAGGGCGACCGCCGATTGTGAACTAGTTGAAGCTTCTGCGGATGGAGGCAGTGCCGGGGTTGATGGCTTGATAGGAATGAGGACGTCATTTGGATGGTAGGTGGTGTTACAAGTTTTGAAGGGTGAAGGGTCAGTGGGAATGGTGTGGACTTGCCTGTTGTGCTCAAATTTCACACAACGGTGCAGGGTGGAGGGGACACAGGCCATGGCACAGATCCAGGGTCAGCCCAGCAACATGTTGTATTGAAACTCTCCTTTGATGATATAGAAGATCTCTGGGACTGTGCGTGGACCAATGTGAATGTGAAGGATGACTATGCCAATGGTCATGGCAGTGGTGTCATTGAAAGAGTGAAAAATTGCATCAGTCTTGGAGACATAATTCTTGGGAAGAGCCAACTGATCAAAGGCATGGGTGGAGATAATGTTGATGCTGGTGCCTCCATCGATCATAACATGTTTAATGCATGTTCGAGTAACATAGGTAGTGATGAAGAGGGTGGCATCCTGATCTTCCGTGTTGGATGTGGGAATCTCAGAATCGCTGAATGTGATGGAGGCAATAGAAAGTAAAGAGTGGATGAGGGCAGCGAGTGGTTGGGGGACTTCGAGTTGGACCTCCACTGCCTGCAAGGCTTGGATAAGGGCTTGACAATGCTGAGGTGAGGTTTGAATGAGGTCATAAAGGGACATCTTCATAGGGGTCTGGTGAAGCTGTTTCAACATGGAGTCATGAATCGGGCCGAAAGAGGAAGAAGAAGAAGGCTGAGATGCGCCAAGAATAGAAATTCTAGGCTTGGGTGGTTGAGGTGGCTTGATGAAAGGGTAGGTCCAAGGAATGGCAGCTTTTTCTTTTGCCTTGTCCTTTTGTGACCTAGTGGTTATGTGGATAGCATTGATTTCAAATATAGGAGGTGAAGAAGGGTTCATGGCCTGCTGGTGAGATGTTGATGTGGTTGAAGAGGTTGGATGAGAAAGTGTCGAGGGTCGGTCAAGAGTGTCCTCAAGGAGAAGAATGTCCTTCTCCATATAGCGGCGAATGATGGCCTTGAGGGCACAACAAGCCTCGGTATCGTGTCCTGGCGTACGATGGTATAAGCAAATCTTTGTGTCGTCGAACTAGGAGGGCTTGGATCTGAGAGGTTGAAAAGGCCTAATGGGTGGAAGGGTTATGCTGGAAGTCTGCAAAAGTTGGTGCAATATCAATGAGTATGAGCCCACTAAAGGGTCCATGCCAGTCGATGTGTGCGATGCTGGTGACTTTTGCTTAGGCAGAGTTAGAGGAGGTTTCTGTACCACCTTTTGGGTTGATGGTGCGCTGACAGGTAGATATGACACTTTCTTCATGAGAGGTACCACCTTTTTAGGGGAGGGTAGGCTAGAGATAGGTAGAGGAATCAAAGGAGGCAATTGGTTTTGATTAGAGGTCGGTGTGGGAAGGACTCTGGTCAGGGTCGAAGGATGGGGGCCCATAATAGAAGGTAATGGTGACAGGGGAAGAGGCGTTCGCTTCTATGATTTGGCAGTCTTTTTTGACTTGACTTGAAGACTACTATTGGTTGAGGTCTGGTCTAAGTCCACCTTCACTTACGGGTGAGTGAGGGTAGAGACAAGGCAAACACCAAGTGACTTGATAGGTTTAGATGGGGTAGATGCGAGTTTAGAAGTGGGAGTCTGGTATTTGTTGAGAGTCTTCCGAGATTCTACCTTGGGAGGATTGGCAGCATGAGACGAGAGGGCATGGGCATGTTGAAGAGCTTTAAGACACTCCCACAATCCCTGATGCTCCACTTTCCTTAAAGGGAGAAGTCTAATTTTCTCCACTAGTCAGGAAAATCATTGAGAAGATGTTGGATGAGGTTTGGGTCCTTGAGAAGATGTTGACGGTTGTGGGGCCGAAGATGAGACGAGTGTAGTAGCCTCGGACCCATGGCATGATGAAGTCGTGACCGATTCGTCTTTGGTTGGAGATGAAGGAGAGGCAGGTTCTTCCCTGGGTGGAGAAGAAACTAGAGAATGAGGCTCCTCAAGCAAGTAAAGGGCAGGGATGATGGTGCCTTCCACTTGCGGTTGAGGAGTAGGAAGGGTCGGGTCCTCCATAGGCAACAAGAAGGAGGATGGTGAGACCGGTGGTGCCTGTAAGGTTAAGGCATCCTCCAATATGAGAGAGGTTGATGGAGAACTAACTGAGGAAAGAGGTTCCTCCACACGTGATGGACTGATAGATGGACTAACCTCTTGAGGTTGGTCGGGGATGAAGGGCGAGACCGTATTGACTGTTAAATTGTTGTGTTCATGAGTGTTGTCAATCAAGGTCTGGACATTGTTTTGGGTCGGTGGATGATTGGGGAATGGTTGCTTGAAGATGTCGATCCCTTGATTAGGGGGGGCATTGGGATTGTCTAGGATGAGGTCCCCCTTTCTGAGCATGTCTTGGATTATGTTTTTAAGGGTCTTGCAATTTCCCGTGTCATGTCCTTTAACACAGTGGTAGTTGCAGAAGTCATTTTCCCTATACCACGCAGGGATGGCACGTGAGGGATCAAATTTTGGAGGTGGTCGGATCTGGGGGAGATTGAGAACCCCCTATTTAACAAGTTTTTCTAGCACAGACACGTATTATTCTCTGAGAGGAGTATACTATCATTGTATGTATCTCTGCTGGAATTGGTGGGTGACGCTCTGAGATGTGGATGGCTTAGGCTGATTGGTTGAAGGCGAAGAGGATGAAGGTCTAACGACCATAGCGTTAGCTGAAGCTTTAGACTTAGGATTGGATGATGAAGGTTTAGAAGAAGAGGAGTCATTGGTCTTAGAGTTGGGATTCTTGCTCTGCAACTTGACTTTATTCTCCTCTATGGCACGTAATTTAAGTTTGTGGGCCATCGTGAAGGCTTCGTCGAAGGTGCAGAAGGTCTGAACCCGTAAGGTCGAAGAAATATGTTTGGCGCAGGCTTGGGAGAAAAGTTCAATAAGTTTGGGTTGGGGTAAGGAAAAGGAGAGTTGATTGATGAGGCCTCTCCAACGAGTAATGAAGTCAGGTATGGATTCATCCTCAAATTGGTGGATAGAGTAGAGGTCTATGATCGAGACCTTCTTGGTGATGTTGATGGAGAAGTGATCAAGAAAGAGCTAGGCCAGCTGTGTGAATGTGAAGAGGGAATGGCTGGCAAGAGAGCTGTACCAGTCAAGCACAGCACTAGAGAGAGACATAGGAAACGTGCGTAAAAGCAATGCATCATCATGGGCAATAAGGTAACAGGCTTATTTGAATGCCCGTAAGTGCTGTTGTGGGTCTTCGTTGCTTTGAAAGTGAGAGAATTTAGGAAGCTCCCATTGATTGGGATATGGCCTGATCGGGATAGAAGGGTGAATGGGCTCACTGTAAATTTGCTCGTATGAGAGAGCATTGTGTGAGCCAGAAATGGAGGTCTCTAGGCTAGACATCTTGTCCATCAACATTTTGATGATGTCTGCTGACGGATTGGTGGGTGGAGTGCCTCCTAAATTATAAGGCGCTTGAAAGATATTAAGAGGGGCATATGACGTGGTTGGTTGTGTAGACGCAACATATGGGTGGCTAGTTATCAGGGTGGAAGTTGAAGCCAAGGGCACTTGTGTTATGGGGTTGGTAGGCACAAATTAGATAGGGGTAGTCAAAGATGGTTGAGGAGTGGCCACACTTGTTGAAGGGTAGACAGTTACTCTTGTGTTGATAGGTGTAAGAGTAGGGGGAATAGAGACCACTAGGTTTTGGAAAGGTGTAGGATTTGGTTGAGAAGCTTGAGGTTGAGGGGGTACCAGAACCCCCATGGAGGTAGGTCTAGAAGGAGAGGCTAAATTTTGAAGGTAGGAGACGGTTGGGTTATTGGTCGAGGTGTTGACTTGATTGTCTATAGGTTGAATTGTAGATGTTGTTGATGTGATCATTGTCTCGAATAAGGAAGTCGGCATCCCATAGATTGGGTTGCCTAAGGAGTCTAGCGTTCGGCTATGCGCGAGATAGTGCTGCAAGGCTTTGTCGTTGAGGTCCAAGAATCATGCGAAATCTTGGTCCCATTCTGGGATAATAGGAGTCTGGGGCGGGGTTGGGTGAGTAGGAGTTCTTTCAGTCTCCGAGTGGAACTCCATTATAGGACTGGTTATGGATGGGGTAGACGGAAGCGGTTGATGCCTCGCGTGGTTGACTAAAACCTTGGCTTGACTGCGAGTCAAAACCATTCAAGGCAAACAGGGTCAAGTTTCAAAAATTGTGTTTTTTTAGTTTTAGAAACTTAGAATGTGGTTTTTGGCAGAAAAAGGGGTGGGTTTTAAGGCTGTTGTTTTGAAAAAAAGAATTGTGACAGAGACCGACGTCGGTTGAAAAACTGATGTCGGTGAGAAAGATGGCCGACGTCGATCAGATAACCGATGTCGGCAAGAAAAGGATACTGACGTCGGTGGTAAAACTGATGCCAGTGACTGTGTTTTCTAGAAATCCAAAAGATTTGAGAGTTTTTGAAAAATAGGGAGAAGAACGTCCTCACTATCTCAAACAAACAGATAAGAATAGAAAAGATGAAGAACACAAGCAGAGCCTAAGCGTTAAATTCCTAGAAATAAATTATTAAGCATGTGTGGCTTATGCCTTAAAGTGATGTTTGGGAGGTTGGTTGGAAGAAGGGTCCTAGAAGAGGTAGTCTATGGATGGTTTTAGGTATGTTTAGGTGCTCAAGAAGTCTGTATTAGGTTCGGTACGTGGCCTGGTGCTAAGGAGCAAGCTCCCCTCACTTCACTAGCCCAGTAATAAGCTGGTCTCGCTTAGCCAAAATATACCTTGCCTAGAGATTATCCTTCACCAGAGAATGGAGTGGGCTTTCCCCTTAGTGATGAAATCCAAGTGAGATTTCCAGGTAGGGGTAAGGTATCTGTTGGGGGATGAAATCCCAGTTGGGCCTTGTCTCAGGTAAGTTTGATGTTTGATTTAGTGCACATGGTTCAGTTGTGTAACATCAAGTGGACTACGATTAATTCAATATGCGGTTATTAATTACTAAGTGTGGACTAAGAAATGCAAGCAAGCAGAAATGAGTGCAAAGTGTTTTAAGCCCCAAGTCGAAATGTGAAGTTGGAATGAAAACAAGTTGAGAAAGGGTTTGAAGGATATGATTTTTGACTAGTCTAGAAGTGCAAGAAAAGAAAAGAAAAGTTCTTTTTATTCTTGCTTATGATGTCGTTTAGAAGAGAAGAAAGAGGTGAAAATGGGGAAACCTAATGCACCTATATGAACAAAAGAAAAGGAACCCAAGGGAGACCCTAAGGTCCCACCAGGCGTGCCAGAATGTTTCTACGCTAGATTTGCTTTTCACATTCAAAGAGAGAAAATGAGAAACTTAAAGAAATGGTCAAGGCTTGTATGTACCTGGATATAGATTTGTGCACCGTAATCCAGACGAAGTGAGAACTCCTCTTTGGTTGTGGAGGAATGACACCTAAAAGAGAAAGACACTAAACACGAAAAATGTTAGATGACAAAAAGGGTGGACTGCCAAGCAAGAGCTTGGTCCTAGAAGTGCAAAAGATTCTTGGAGGATGTCAGTCCACTGTTAAAAATAGAATGCTGGTCAGAAAAAGATAGTGATAAATGATGGAAAATAGAAAAAAAGAACTTAAGGCAAATGCATACCTGTTTAGATGCTATCTGATTTTGCACAGTCATCGACGTCGGTGGTATTGCGGGTGTCGATCAGAAAAGTCACCGACGTCAGTTAGACTACTGACGTCGGTAGGGGTAGGAGTCAGAGACAGGTCAAACCAATTTTCAAGACTGTGGACAGGTTCTATGGACACATAAAATGGACTGTGGTCTTGTCTGAGGGTTAGGGAGGTCTGTTTAGAGGTCTGAGGGATTGATTGGAGGTCTGAGGGACTGAGAATGTTGTCTGGGACTGGACTGAAAGGGTGACAGGGCAAAAGGAAGATGAACGGGAGACAGGGTCTGAGAAGGCTTTTCAGCCTCTCAGGGGAAGGACAGGGCAAGTGGTAGACAGTGGATAGGATAGGTAAATGAAATCAAATGAAACAATGAAATGAAACAATGAAACTCCTTACCTCCTGCTTATTGATTAAAGAATGAAGGAACCTATTGTTGGAGCTATGGAAGGCCTGTTGTAAGAAGAAATGACTGATGTAGAGTGTTTGTACCTGCTGTTGTTGCTGTGCAAGGTGGAGAAAAAGGAGAATATGAATGCCAAAGAGCATGTAAAGAGTTCTGTTCATGGGGGGTCTACAACGGATGCAGGAAATGATTTTGAAGGATGTCGACGCCAGCAGGATCACCAACGTCGGCCGTAGTGTAGCTGACGTCAGCGGTAGAAGAATGGGGACAAAGGCTAAAATTAGCCTCTGTCTATTCTTGCGTGCCGCTGGGTCGAGGGGTCGTGGGGAAAATGGTCATGGGAAGGCTTAAATGGATGCGGGAGGGGATATTTGGGCAATAAAGGATAGGAGAGAGGTGGGGGGATCCAAGGAGGGGATCCAAGGTGGCATGGGTGAGGTGGAAGAGGGCCAAATAAATTAAAATATTTATTTGATAAATGGAGGGGGCTAGGACAAGGGTTAGGACATGGGCCAAGGGGGGCCAAGGGTGAAAGAAGACCTAGGGGTTAGACACAATTTCAGTGTCTACAGTTGGATTTAGGTTGAATGAGTTTTTACAAACATCTACAACCATTTTTATCACTTATAATACTCATGAACTTAGTGAATGCCTTTAAGGCCTAAAATTGGACATGAACCATCAAACCTCCAACTTATCTCATATGATCTCACCAAGTACTTTGATAACCTTTAATGGAAAGTGGAGGACTGAGAAGAACCATTATTTTTTAGATAATAACTCAAATTGGACATTTTTAGCCTAAACCTATCTCAAGAGAACCTAGAATGCAAGTCAGAGCTCGAGAAGTCATTTTATTTTGATCATATATATCTATGGATGAGTTACATGGGATCTCAATAACTTAGGGATAGTTGAGGAGGTTCATTAATTAAAACTTTTTGTAATAGGTTTAAAGGTTAATCATCTAACTTTTATGAATCAATGTTATGAACCTAAGTGACTTAAAACCCTCATATGAGCCCAATAAAGAAAAAATGAAAGGTGATGCATCCAAAAGTGTCCAATTGGCCTTAAAAGTAATTTTAATATATTTATCACTCTCCTATTATCTATACCACTTAGTTGTTCCATACTATCAGCTATATGAACATGCCTCATTCTATGTTTTTTTTAATTATTTGAGGTGTTTTATAGGTACAAAAGGGAATTTATAGGTGAAAGATATTGTGGGATGTGTGTGGAGAATTTTTTCAAATCCTAATAATTTATTCTCACCTCAGTGATGCATGAAAACCCCTCTACTAGTTTGATCATTATAGGTAGTCCTGAACAAGATAGTGAAAAAGAGGGTGATTGTCTAAGTTGGAGATAAGATTTGTGGTCTTGAATTATTTTGAGGTATACCTGATTAAATGGAATTAAAATAGGTTATGAATAAGTATATGATACATATTAATAAATCTCATTGAATATGTACATGTTAACTAAGTGATAAATGTGAGAACTGAGGCCTATACAGCTAATGAGTGAATGCAAGAAGTTAAAAAATAAGTGGTAAGAGTAAGATCATCAATTGGAGAAGTGCATAATGACCTACACTAATCATATTTCCACATTCTTTAGTTATATGATATGTGTCAAGAACTTGTAAGGCAATTCCAAGTAGTTAAGTGGACTACTCATTAGAAGGGTAGTTTTAAGATAGACATGAAGTGTGCCTTCACCAACTTCAAGAATATATCATGTTGTGATTGACATATGTCCAAGGAAACTTTATGAATTATTTCCTAACTCTTCCTATTACATTTTAACTAGATTTAAATCCTTGAAACTTGGCCTAATGACTATTCAACTTCACTCCTTCTCTCTCCTCTTCTATGCTCTATATATTCAATACATTTTGGCATTGTAAAAGGATCCACACCTAGTATGGTGAAGACCTACTAGTTTGACTACTATATTGTCCTTTGAATAAATATTTCCATCTAGTTTTGAGTTCATAACTTCTCATCTAAGTGTGTGAAGTAGTGAATAGTGGAATATCAAGTGATAATCATCTATCCTTGTGTTCTCTCTACTCTTTCATGTTTGGTGCAAGTAGTCTACTCTCTAATAGGTCACATGAAGTGTGTTTAGTGTAGTTTTATATATCTAACTATAAGGAGTAACATTAGTGTCCAAAATCACACCTTTTATTCTTTCACCTTGATAATTTAAATGCATGTCACCTCCATGTTTGAAACACTTATGTTAGCGCAATATATGATGTTGAGCTAATTTTATGAGTCATCTTTCATAGTATAAGTATATGGTAGTCTAATGTAGATAATATAATGTATAAACTCATTATATTAGGATAATTTCATGTTCCTTATATCTCTTTTCATCTCAAATAATCAATTAGTATAGGTGATAAGATATAAAAGATAAATTTAGGGAGCTAGCCCTTCAATCTAGAGGTTTGCCTCTATTATACGAAACCCATAGGCTTAGAGGTAATCCAATGTTTCACTCAATTTTTAGGAAACTTGAACAACCTATTCAAGGGTGAAAAATTGAGTGACAATAGTTTTGGTATGCCTAGTTGGACCATTATTCTAAGTATGTTTTATCAAGGTGAATGTTGGTCTTGACAACATCAAAGATGCATATGTGTGTTCTTTTCTAAATTTGGTAACTCCACTGAAGGTAATATCTGGTTGTATAACAAGTTTTATTTTCCTTTTTTTAATTCTTCATAGTTTATACTAGGATAATAATATTAGAGATAACTATCCTATAAATCCACTCGCTCAACCTTAACTTCATCTTGATGTTTAGTACCCTAAGTCTATCTTGATATTTGAAGAGAAATAAAACTTTAAAATTCAAGAAGATAAAGAGAGTGAAAAGGAATTTTAGGAAAACATGGATAGGAAACATGCTTTCCTAGCATTCAATACTTAAAATCCTATAAACCTAAATGCCTATGATGATATCCCTCCCAACACCACTAGGAATGTTCCCACTTTTAATGGGTAAGTTCCCATCACCCCAAGTGAGCATATTAAGGACATTTATAACTTTTGTAGTTTTCATAATGTCACTAAAGTTAACATTGAATTTATATTACTTTCCATGTATCTTAAGGGAAAATACTTTAATTGGTATAGAACATTCCCAAGAGTTTGTATCACCACTTGGGATGAGTTTGGAGAGTTGTTGACTTAAAGATTTGAAAATAAAAGTGATCACACATCACTCATTCGTCAATTTAATGTGATTTAAATAGGTCCTAGAAAAACTATGCATGACTTAAATGAGAGGTTTCAAAGAACATGGTATAGGCTACCACCTCCTATAAAACCCCTATAAGTTTTGTTTTCCCAACCTACCTAGGAACTATTGGGACCGATATAACTATCATATTATAGTCCATGGGTGGGTACACATTGCTTAAATCCTATTACATAACCATTATTGCTGAGAATGGTTTAATACAAGCCAGTAAGCTTCCTTCAAAAATATGTATGCCTATTTTTACTAACATTTCTTCTACATCTCCAATTTTTGATCTAATTCCAAGTTTAAACAACAAGTCTAAAGGTGCCCCAAAGAATTTAGAAGATACCATTGATTGGGAAGTAAAGTACAAGGCCTTAGAAACTCAAGTTAGGCAATCAAATCAGTAGTTTAGATTTCAACAAAATTCATACTACTACCCTCCATAAGAAAATATATTCCAACCTCATCAATATGGTCAAGGGAGGGGACAAGGTTAGCCTAACTTAGATATGCCACCCAAAGCTTATAATCCAATCTCTACTCCCAACACAAGAGCCATGGTTCTAGTCCATAGTAATTTGGTTCAAGGAGAAGAATGGTAGCCTCAAGGATAATATATGAATGCTAATGAAGGTGAAGGAAAATCTTTGGTAGCTCAAGGATGGCCTAATCCTTAATTTAAAATATAATATGATAACTTTATGTAAACAAAAACAAATGAAGGATAGTACACTTGTCCTAAATTAGAATACTTTAATTATAGCTAACACAAGATCAAAGAGGATAGATTTGGGATATGTTCATGGTGTAGACACAAGTCCAAACATTCCTCCTTCAAGGAAATAAGGTGTGAATGCAAATGTGGTATCCCATACAAGTCCTACACATCTTCAAAATAATAACGTGGGAAGGGTGACTAAAATTAATCCATTGCCTCAAGAACAAGGCACTACATTACCTCAAAGGATACAAGAAATATTGAATTCTTCTTATTTGAATATCATTGATTCTTTGAAGAGTTAAAAAACTTGTATATCTCTTTAGGAAGTATTCCACATGCTCGATCAAAAGGAAATACTTCAAGAGTAGTTATCCCAAATCCATATCAGTCCTCATCCATCAATACATGGTGGTTTATCCCTCACTAATTCTCTTACTCACATTATTGACCACTTCACCAAATATGAAAATCATGAACCTTTATATCTTACACTCATTGTGTGAGACAATATTTCTCACAATTACATTATGGATAGGGGGGAAAGTACTTTAGTTATGCCCAAACTTGAAGTAAATAATTTTGGATTAAAATATGAGCCATTTAGCAAGGGAGTATTTCAACCTGATGGGAAACTAGCTAAGTCAATAGGTCTCATAAAAATTTTGATATTTTTCTTGCATGATTATCCAAGATTTCCAATCCTTCAAGACATATTGGTGGTAGATTTGCATACTCACTTTGATATTTGGCTATCAAGGTAATTTGCTACGAAGATAGGAGGATATATCTCAAATTATTGGTCTTTCTTGGCCTTTATAACAAGGTATAGAACAAAGGTGACTATTATAACACAACCATTGGCCATGTTTCATATTGAGCCATATGTGGAAGCAAGTTATAATATTAATTGTACCATCAATGCTCAATAAGAGAATTCTATATATGGTAGATCATCTTCCAAACTTAAAGGTATCTGTGACATTTTCCTATATGAGTATGGTGTTGACACTTATGGTAATGATTCATATGCTTTCATTGAAGAGATAGACCTTAGAAAATACATCATTCATGATGAAGCTGATAAACATTATGAGATAAGCCTTGATGATCCTTTTCAACAAGCTACTAAGGGTAACTATCTTATTCATATACATGATGATGATAGTTTACAAAGTATGATTGATGAGGATAATGAAAAAGATAATGCCATTCTACCTACCCAAGATGAAGGAGTATATGGATTTGATAGTCATGAAAAAGATGATGATTTATGGTAGTATTTCCATGCCATAATTCAAGAGTTTGAAAAATTGAGTAAGCCAACTCTCCTTCTTTAGAAGTATGAACCTGATAATAAGGTTATTTATGGACCTTATAAACATGAAGGAAAGTGTCATATTAAACATGAGCTTGATTTTTAAACCATTGTCAATAAGGCTACAGTATTTAAATAGTCTAATGAATCCAAGTGTAGACACCGAAATCATGTCTACCCCTTGGTCCTTTCTCCCCCTCTTAGTCCCCTTTGGTCCACTAACCCATGTCTTGTTAATTTAAAATAATTAGCTATTTTAAATTAACAAAAATCCCTTTTCCCTCTCTCCCTTGCCACCTCACCACCCTTGGATACCCTTCTTGGATTCCCTTCATTCCCCACATGGCCAATATTAATGTTTAGACTCCCATTCCAACTTCTCCCCTTTAACCTCTTGCGTCCATTTAGCCACCTTCAACCATTTCTTCCTTGGACCCGCTGACTCGGCAGTTGGGAAAATAGACGAAAGGCTATTTTTAGCCTTTTTCCTGCCTTTCAGCCACTGATGTCGATCAACTATCGACCGACGTCAGTGATATTGCCAGCATCGGCAGCCTTCATAATGGTTTTTTGCATCCGTTATCCCCCCTTCGCCTCTCTCTGGCATCTGACTCCTGAATCCTTCAATCTGTCAATCTTTCGCTCCTCTCTCTTCCACTGCTAACTCTTGGCTACAGGTACACATCAAGCAACACTCTCTAGGGACTCTGCATCAGTTTTCTACATCAACAATAGGGACTCTACCTTCATCAACAGCATAAACAATAGCACCATCAGCACTCCTTTAACCAGTCACAGGTAAGTATTTTGTTTATACTTTCATTGTGTTTTCTAGTTATTTGCTTCTAAGTGTTATGAACTAGATTCAACGCTCCCTATCACCAGACCAGACCAGACTCAAATCCTTATATCCCTATCCCTTGTTGGCCTCCTCTATCCCTCTATCCCTTTTTGACATTCTATCCATTATCCCAGACCTCTGCACAGACTCTCAGACCATTAACCAAAACCAGACTCTCAGACCCAGACCCCCAGACCATTCAACCAAGCCTAAAACTCTGTCTCAGACCCGTCCACAGACCAAAACTCATCCAGACCTCATCCACAGACTACTGCCCCAACCGACGTCGGCAGACTAGCCGACGTCGGCAGCCTTGACAACCGACGCCGGTAGGACCACTGACACCGGCGATTGTGACCAGCCCGACAACATCATTCAGGTAAGCATTTGCTTCCATTTCCTTTTCAGTCTTTTATCATTGCAGTTTTTTATTATTCTACTTTTTATCAGACATCCTTTTATCAATTAGTGGGTTGACATCCCTCAAGCTTTTGCTTTTGGGATCAAGCTTTCGCTTGGCAGCCCACCATCTCCTCATCTAACGCCTTCTTTGTCTTAGTCTCCTTTCTCTTGCAGGTGTCATCCTCCACAACCAAAGAGGAGTTCTCACTTCATTTGTTTTACGATTCACATGACTACATCCAGGTACATCAAGCCTTGACCATTCTTTTAGTTTCTTATTCTCTCTTTGAATGTAGAAAGCGAAATAGCATAGAAACATTCTGGCACACCTGGTGGGACCCTTAGGGCCTTCCTTGGGTTCCTTTCCTTCTTTTTTCATTTAGGTGCATTAGGTTTCTCCCTTTTCACCTCCTTCTTCTCTTCTAAATGACATCATAAGCAGGATTAAAAGGAACCTTTCTTTCTTTTCTTGCATTTCTAGACTAGTCAAAAATCATATCCTTCAAACCCTTTCTCAACTTGTTTTTCATCCAAACTTAACATTTCGACTTGGGGCTTAAAACACATTGCATTGCATTTCTGTTTGCTTGCATTTCTTAGTCCACACTTAGTAATTAATGACCACATATTGAATTAATCGTAGTCCACTTGACGTTACACAACCGAACCACTTGCACTAAATCAAACATCAAACTTACTTGAGATAAGGCCCGACTGGGATTTCATCCCCCAGCGGATACCTTACCCCATCCCGACAATCCCACTTGGATTTCACCACCAAGGGGAAATCCCACTCCGTTCTCTGGCGGAGGATAATCTCTAGGCAAGGTATGTTTTGGCTAAGTGAGACCAGCTTATCACTGGGCTCGTGAAGTGAGGGGAGCTTGCTCCTTAGCACTAGGCCACATACCGAACCTAACACAGACTTTTGAGTGCCTAAACAAACCTAAAACCATCCATAGACTACCTCTTCTAGGACCCTTCTAACAGCCAACCTCCCCAAACATCACTTTAAGGCATAAGCCACAAGATTCTAAAAGTTGATTCTTAGGATTTAACGCTTAGGGTCTGCCTGTCTCTATCTCTATTTTTCTATTCTTATCTGCTTGTTTGAGCTTGTGAGGATGTTCTTCTTCCTTTTTTCCAAAAACTCTCAAGTATTTTTAGTTTCTAGAAAACACAATCACCAGCATCGGTTTTACCACCGACATCGGCCACCTTTTATCTCTGGCATCGGTTATCTGACCGATGTCGGCCATCTTTCTCACCGACATTGGTTTTTCAACCGACGTCGGTCTCTATCACATTTCTTCTTTTTCAAAACAACATCCTAAAACTTGACCCTTTTTCTGCCAAAAACCCCATTCTGAGTTTTCTGAAACTGAAAAAACACAGTTTTTAAAAACTTGACCCCTCTTGCCTTGAATGGTTTTGACACGCAGTCAAACCAAGGCTCTTCTTGACCAAGTGAGACATCAACCGCTTCCGTCTTCCCCGTCCATAACCAGTCCTATAATGGAGTTCCACTCGGAGACCGAAAGAACTCCTACTCGACTGACCCCAACTCAAACTCTCATCGCCCCTGAAGGGGACCAAGATTTCGAAAGATTCTTGGACCTCAATGTCAAAGCCCTCCAAAACTATCTCATAAGAAGCCAAATGCGGGACCTTTCAGTCGTAGCGGTAATGACATTGACGTCATCCGCTACCCAACCCATCATGACTCAGCCTATTGTCTCGACTAGTCACTCGACCATGGCCAATATGCAAAGTTTAGCCTCCTCATCTATTTTCAAACCTGCCTCCATCGGGGTTTCATTACCCCCTCAACCACACACAATTCAACCAAGTTTTATACCATACCAGAACTTGGTTGTCTCGATCTCACCCACTCTTGCACCTATACATGTGGGAGTGACAACCTATCCTTTTACCAGTGCCGCCACTCAACCACCTATGGCAGTATCTAGTCAACTTGTGTCATCTAATTTCATGACACAAGTCCCTTTGACCATGACATCTATCCCTATGACGTGTTATCCATATGTTGTGCCTACACAAGTGCAACCAAGTATGTCATACGCCTCTTCGACCACCTTCCAGGTACCTTACAACCTAGGGGGTGCCCCACCTGTCAATTCGTCAGCAGACATCATCAAAATGCTGATGGACAAAATGTCCAGTCTCGAGACCTCTATCTCTGGTTCAAGCAATGCTCTGACATATGACCAAATTTACAACGAACCCATTCATCCTTCTGTGCCCTTTTGACCATACCCCAACTAGTGAGAGCTTCCTAAATTTACTTGCTTTCAAAGTAAGGAAGACCCGCAACAGCACTTATGGGCATTTAGACATACCTGCTATCTCATAGCCCATGACAATGCGTTACTTTTATGCACATTCCCTATGTCCCTTTCTGGCCCTACCCTTGACTAGTATAGCTCTCTTGCCAGACATTCTATCTTTTCATTCTCTCAACTCGCCCAATTATTTCTCGACCATTTTTCTATCAACATCACCAAGCAAGTTTCAATCACAGACCTCTACTCCATCAGGCAATTTGACGATGAATCAATAGTCAATTTTGTTGCCCATTGGAGAGGCCTGATTAACCAACTCTCCTTCTCCTTGCCTCAACCTGAGCTCATCGAGCTCTTTTCTTGAGCATGTGCTAGCCACATCTCTTCTACCTTGCGGATTCAGACATTCCACTCTTTCGACGAAGCTTTCACCATGGCAAGAAAGCTTGAACTCTATGCCATCAATGAAAATGAGGTCAAATTGCGTAATAACAATGCAAAATTTAATGACCCTTCTTCATCTAAACCTTCTTCTGCCCACTCCTAGTCCAAGGGGTCGGCAAACACTATCATCTTTAGACCATCATCTTCAATAATAACCAACCGACCTTAATTTTCAACATCAGACTACATCAATAGACACTTCCAACGACGATCTATACAACATCAATACACTGCAATTGGAGAGTCATATACCTTTGTCTTGGATAAAATCATCAAGCAGGGGGTCCTCAATCTCCCTTCAATCTGACCACATCAATTTGACCCCTCAACACCTATCCCCGCATGGTACAGGGAGAACGACTTTTGCAACTATCACCGTGTCAAAGGCCATGACACGGACAACTGTCAAACCTTTAAAAACATCATCTAGGACATGCTAGATAGGGGTGATCTCATCTTAGACAACTCGAATGCCCTGCCCAACCAAAACCTCAACATCTTCAAACAACCCTTTCCTAATCACCCGCCTACTCAAAACAATGTCCAGACCATGACCAATGACCCTCAAGACCATGACATACACACAGTTGACACTGTCTTTTCTCTTATCCCTGACCAACCTCCTTCATAGGTGGAAGACCCTTCTTCCCCTATACCTCTTCCACATGGTGAAGAACTTTCTTCTCCTATTAATCCTCCATCGACCTCGCTCATATTGGAGGATGCTTTGATGGCACCCACATTGGATGCCTCACCCTCATCCTTTTTGTCATCAATGGGGGATCATACATTCCCCACGCCTAGACCACACATCAAGACCATGACCATTCCTACGCTCTATCCAACTGCAGAGCTACACTCTCCTATTTCTTCTCCACCAAGAGAAGAACCAGTCTCTTCACCCATTTCGATCAAGGAAGACCCAGTTGCGGTTTCTCCTTGTCTTTTGCCTGAGATTGCTACTTCTCACTCGCCTCTGTCCACATCCAAACTCAAGCCCAAATCTAACCTTGCCTCACATAAAAGTGGCCCTCGCCCCAAACCAACGAAGGCCATTCAACCACACTGGAGGACTCCTCCCCCACCTTCATCATTACCTTCAATTTTGGGCCCGCATCCATCCACTTTAATAGGGGTGATTCCTACTCCCATACTTCACAGAGGCAAGTCACCTCCATTATTCTCTCAACCCATCAGACATATATCTCTTCTAATCCATCGACTAACGCCTCCTAAACCAAAGTCACCAACCCTCACTGTAACAAAACATCCAGACCCGTTAACAGGTTCTTATGCCTTGTTGTTACGGAAATTATTGTAGTCCTCTTGTATCAGTCTCCCACCTCTTAAGCCATATCAATCCCTCAGACCAAAATCACCCTGGTTCAATGACACTCGCATTTGTACATATCATCGCATGCCTAGGCATGACACTGAGCATTGTTGTGCCCTCAAGGTTGTCATTTGCCAATGTCTGGGGAATGACACTCTTCTTCTCGACCACATTATCCAAAAACCTTCAACACCACCCCACTCATCAACTCTCGGATCAAGACCATCTTGGTTCGATAACTCTAAATTCTGTCATTATCACCACACTCCAAGACATTACATTGAGCATTGTTGCGCTCTTAAAGCTATCATTCGTCAACAATGGAGAAAGGATTCCCTTCTCATCAAAGATCCTGTTGACCACCCCTTCGACAAATCATCAACACCAACCCATGCTTCTCAAACCTCATCACCTAAATTGGGATTTCCATGCCAGACTAGGGTCCCTTCGCTGCCTTTATCCCCCTTATTCGACATCAACATAGTAAATCTGACCACCAAGCCTCAACCAACCTTGACCAATCTATCAAACATTCTCCCTAGCCGCTGGGAGAATTCAACTTTCATCCAAACCCCGACCAACCTTTCAACCCAGTCTCAACCACATATCAATCACTCTTTTAATCCTAGACCTCAACCAGACCGTCAACCTGACCTTGACCAAACATTCAACCTATCTTCGACCAAATATTCAACCTATCCTTGACCAAACATTCAAACCGACCTCAATCAAACCTTGATCAAATATCAACCAACTTCTTCAACATCGATCCCAAACCTTGATCAAATATCAAACAAATTATTTAACATCAATCAACATGTGACCAATTTGGAATGAAGCAAATGGGGCAAGTTTGCTCCCAATTGACTCGGACCTTGCATCATAACACCATCATGGGTCAGGACTTTATCAGAACCTAAGCCCCTTTATGTCTTGCATCTTCGACCAGTTCACTGTTAGTCAAGTAATTATTCATTTGACGTTTAACTTGAGCTTGATCCCTTGAGCAGTCCTTGTCACCATCATTCCTATTCCTTTCAACCCTCAATCCTAACCCTTTTAGAAAGCATGAATGCTTCATCCTAATAAAAGGGAAACCCTCTAAACCTCTATGGTCAAGTCCATGACCAAAAGTCCAGTCAACAAAAAAATCAAAACTATAAAATGGGATGCATATTCCAAGGTCATAAAACTATAAATGTAGACTGCTCCCTCAAAGGATAGCTGCATCATCATTGTTGTATTTACTAGACTACTCCCTTGAAGGACAACTAGGCCAAAGTCATATCAAAAACATAAAAATCAGAATATAGACCACTCCCTCAAAGGATGGCTATTCTTAAATTTTGCTACATATGCAGCACTATCTCTGAAGCTTCCCACATCGATCAGCTTCATGACAAGACCACAAAGCATGACAACATCCCATCACAGGCTTCCCACATTGATCAGTCTACCTTAAAAAAAAACAAAAACTGACTGACAATCTTTAGAGTCATGGACTTGTTTATAGTCATTCTCGGGGTCACCTATAAAAGGGGCAAAGTTGTTCCTACCAAAAAGGGTTCCCCCTTCCATCTCTAATTATCAATCCTATCAACCCAACATATTCAATGGATTTTGAGCTCACTTAATGTCAAGTGATTTGATTACCACTCTAACACAATCACTGGTCGACGACGCGATGCATGAATGGGGATTTTGTTCTAACAACCCCTTACATATGCCATCGTTCTGGTCCTTGTCAATGAAAGAGCAAGTTGCCTTTCACTTTTTGACACATCTTGGTCACGCATCCAACCAAATCATTATCTATCCAACCAAACCCAAACTAAACCAATCAAACATTTTCAGACCATCGACATGACCTAGTCCATTTCACGTAGTTTTTATGGACAACAATACACATGGAAACTATCGACCGGACACAATTTATGTTAAGCATAAACCAATACTTGCTGAAGCATAAATAGACCTCAATTCATTTTTAGCATACATCCATCACGACTATGGAAAATTGCTAGGGATGAAAGACCACTCGACCAATGTTGCAGAATACACCATCACACAATATGGAAAAGGCTGCAACATCATCTTTTTACCCTCATCATTCATCATGACCAAGACCAATCTATCGACTACTTTGACCACCTGTCTACCACTCGGACCCTTTATCTGAACTACATTGGTCTAAGGCCCTATGACTTGGGCTATGTAGGCAGCACTCAGATGATATGATGTCTTTTGGTGTTAGCTCGACCACCCTCTGTTTGTTTCATCTCTCTGATGGACAAACCTTCCCTTCTTTGACCATGACCTTGACCTCGACCAAGACCAATCCATACCTTCGACCCTCTTCCTCCCTTTTAGGGAGAACTACATTGGCCTGAGGCTCTTCCAACAGGGGCTATGTAGGCATCACTCAGTTGACATGGGGTCTTCTGAGGTTAGCTCGGCCATTCCTTCATCCATCTGCCTCGACCACCAGACCTTGGAGATCATGCCCATCTCCTCTGACCGTGACCACTTCCAATGCGATTTTGCCTTGGTTGTTTTTGCATGTATGCTACCTCATGATTGGTTAGCAAAATTGTGTCCATATTTTTGACCTTCACAAGTATAAGATCGCAAGCCGGTTGATCCCCACTACTTGTGACATTTTCATGTTTTTGGGAGCACTTCTTGAGCCTGGGATACTTAGAACACGATGACCATTTGGAGCTTCAGCTTAGATTGAATAACCCAATCAGCAGATGACTAAATGCTGGGGCCCAGTTATTTCAATTTCGGCACTCCTTGACCCTCGACCTGCAACAATTTGACCTGACCATCTCATGAAGTGGTGTACGTGCAATCACAACTTTTGCAGCGTTCTCACTCCATTTTCATCTACTCTTTGTCAAATCAACACCTGATTTCATGTTCCTTTCCCTCAACTCCTGCTTTAAGGGGGAATACCTCATCCATAATCAGGGCAACCAATCCTCTTGTTTTTGTCTTGCAGTTCACTTGAATAACCAACATGACAAAATCAACTTTATCCCATACATGGGGCAACCAACTCCTATTTTTGTCTTGCAGTTCATCTAGAGCAACCAACAAGACAAAAAGGGGCAAATGTAGACACCGAAATCGTGTCTACCCCTTGGTCCTTTCTCCCCCTCTTAGTCCCCTTTGGTCCACTAACCCATGTCTTGTTAATTTAAAATAATTAGCTATTTTAAATTAACAAAAATCCCTTTTCCCTCTCTCCCTTGCCACCTCACCACCCTTGGATACCCTTCTTGGATTCCCTTCATTCCCCACATGGCCAATATTAATGCTTAGACTCCCATTCCAACTTCGCCCCTTTAACCTCTAGCATCCATTTAGCCACCTTCAACCATTTCTTCCTCGGACTCGCTGACCCGACAGTTGGGAAAATGGATGAAAGGCTATTTTTAGCCTTTTTCCTACCTTTCAGCCACCGATGTCAGTCAACTATCGATCGATGTTGGTGATATTGCCAGCGTCGGCAGCCTTCATAACATTTTTCTGCATCCGTTATCCCCCCTTCACCTCTCTCTGGCATCCGACTCCTTAATCCTTCAATCCGTCAATCTTTTGCTCCTCTCTCTTCCACTGCTAACTCTTTGGCTGCAAGTACACATCAAGCAACACTCCAGGGACTTTGCATCAGTTTTCTACATCAACAATAGGGACTCTGCCTTCGTCAACAACATAAGCAACAACACCATCAACACTCCTTTAGCCAGTCACAGGTAAGTATTTTATTTGTACTTTCATTATGTTTTCTAGTTATTTGCTTCTAAGTATTATGAACTAGATTCAACGCTCCCTATCACCAGACCAGACTAGACTCGAATCCTTATATCCCTGTCCCCTGTTGGCCTCCTCTATCCCTCTATCCCTTTTTGACATTTTTTCCATTGTCCCAGACCTCTGCATAGAATCTCAGACCATTAACCAAAACCAGACTCTCAGACCCAGAGCCCCAGACCATTCAACCAAGCCCAAAACTCTATCTCAGACCTGTCCATAGACCAAAACTCGTCCAGACCTCATCCACAGACTACTGCCCCGACCGACGCCGGTCACTTCCCCAACCAACATCGATAGACTAATCGACATCGGTAGCCTTGACAACCGACGCCGGTAGGACCACCGACACCGGCGACTATGACCAGCCCGACAGCATCATTCAGGTAAGCATTTGCTTCCATTTCCTTTTCAGTCTTTTATCATTCAGTCTTTTATTATTCTGCTATTTATCAGACATCCTTTTATCAATCAGTGGGTTGACATCCCTCAAGCTTTTGCTTTTGGGATCAAGCTTTCGCTTGGCAGCCCACCATCTCCTCATCTAACGCCTTCTTTGTCTTAGTCTCCTTTCTCTTGTAGGTGTCATCCTCCATAACCAAAGAGGAGTTCTCACTTCTTTTGTTTTACGGTGCGCATGAGTACATCCAGGTACATCAAGCCTTGACCATTCTTTTAGTTTCTTATTCTCTCTTTGAATTTAGAAAGCGAAATAACATAGAAACACCAAGGCATAAATGTGTGTGGTTGAGGAGTATTCCAAACCTTAGTCTAATTTGAAACCACTTTTAGACATGTTTAAGCAACAAATATAAGTTTGATGGTTTAGACATTAGGTACATCATGTTATAGAAGAAGGTGAAGTTGAGACAACTTTCATGACTCCAAAATATCAGATTGAGGAGTGCCAAGAAGATATGACAAGGTTCAAGTAGGTTACAAGATAAAACAAGCTTCTTGGAAATCTAGATGGAGTGTTTATGAAAGTTCTAAGTGATACACTTGCATTCAATAGAGGATCCAACAATGGTAAGTCATTTGACTATATACATAATGATGCATGAGCATCATCTATATTAACAATTTTAGCTAATATGAAAGTGTTATGTAAGTTTCATGGAGTTATTTTATTCATATTATTCCTTTAAAGGTTTCTTATAATCATTTTGGGTCACTTATAGTCCTTTATAGCTTATTTGGTGGTTCCCTCAAAAACACATGTATTTGAAATTTTGAATATTTTATTGTAAATTGAGGTATTTATAAATGTAATATGATTATAAAAGTATATTATACATAGGGAGAGTCATAATAGGTTTAGGAGAGTCTTAAGTTAACATATGCAATGATAAGCTTTAGAATGAGTATAATTTGTTATGCTTTTCTTGGCAAAAAATCAAGCATATTGGAACAAATTAGGGAAGTATTTGTTGAATTGCTAACAAAGGATCATCAAATTTAGGATGGATCATCTTGAGTCATTAATCCTAGGCAATATAAAGGTGAAATAAAACATAAAAAACTCTATTTTTCAACATTTTGAAGGTTGCTTGAAGAGAATAATGTACAGAGAAGACAATCTACCATAACTATAAGTTATCTTATTTGATTGAAAGAAGAAGATATTGAGTGTGATTTTTATTGTATTAAATGTATTTGATACCTTAAAAGTTGTATTACATATTTAAAATAATAAATCAATATAATTTTATCGTCTATAAGTCTAATTCTCATACCCTATCTATAAGTTTTTGTGTTATGCCTATAACAATCCATTATTTAGACATGAAAAACTATGTAAGGATCAAATTGAGCATATAGGAAGATAAAGGGGTTATTTAAGGTCCTTTTACACTTATGTTTTTCAAATTTTATCTGTTTATCTATATGAACAATCCATATTAAGCTCTCAAGTCCTTGCAGAACTGTAGACTACTAAAACTAGGGTTTCTTCACTAAAAGGCCTATAACTTGATTTCCAACACTGAACAAATAATATTGGTTTTAATATGTATGAATTCCTACAAATCCTGAAATAGCTGTCTGAAGGACTATATACCCTATTTTCTCAAGAACAAGACCTAGCAAGAAAGAAAATTGGGCTAACTTTTTTAAAAAAAGATTCTTTTAGAGAAACATAAAGGTTGATTATTATTTTAATAGACCCTATAGACCTATTATATGTCTTATTTTTTGAAAATAAGTTCTATATTTTATTTTGACCTATTAGAGCTCAAATTAGGCCTTTAGGCCTACAAGGAGATAAACCCAATTTGAGAAATCTAAAATAAACCAATACATAATTTAGCTTCCCTAATGTTTAAATAAGGTATATAATAATGTTTTAAGACTATTTAAGTTTGTTCATGGTCAATTTAATGACCTCTTAAGTCATCAAGGAAAAAAATCCTATAGTTGGAAGTCTAAAAGAGAGTTAAGAGATAGTAAGTTCAAAAGGAAATTTTAAGGTCTAAATTGGTTTGATACATATAATGCATAATATTTATTATTATATCACAAGATTATACACACTATCAAGGTCTAGGGATTGATAAAGTAAATAAAATTGTAACTAGAGTTAGAGACAGAAGAGGATCAAGAAGACAGATGACTAATGCAACCTTGCTTAAAGAGATCAAGAATTTGAATACAAGAATGGAGGCAATGCAAATAGCCCAAAGAAGAGGGATAAAACTTGGAGATGTTTGTGATATGGAATATGAAGTATATAAGGATGAACCATTGGTATTAGAATTGGAAAGATCTTAAGATAGGTTTATAAAGGCAATTATGGGAGAAACATCAAAACTAAAGGTAGATATTCCTACATATGATGGTAATCTAAATGTTGAAGATTTGATTGATTGGATTAGTGCCATATACAAATATTTTGAATATGAAAATTTTGAACAAGAAAAGAGGGTGAAATTTTTTAGTCACAAAACTGAAAGGACATTGCTCCCTATGGTGGGATGGTGTGCAAGCAGAGAGGAGAAGGAAAGGAAAAGGTAAGATAACCAGTTGGGATAGAATGGTATCTAAGTTAAATGGTAAATTTATGCCTAAATATTACTAAATGAATATTTTTAAGCAAATGCAGAATCTAAAATATAAAAATATGATAGTAAAATATTGCGAAGAGGAATTTTACAAATTTACCATCAAAGTAGGACATATAGAGGAAGATTTAGATAAAGTGGTAAGGTATTTGAATGGTCTCAAGTTTGTCATACAATATTATATGAATTTACTTATGCCTAAATTAGTTGAGGATTCATACTAGTATGACTTTAAATCTAAATAAATAATCATAAGAAGACAACCTCTACATGTGAGAGGAAGGGAAAGATGTTATAGAGGAAGAATTCAACAAGGAAGAAGACATCAGTCCCAATTCCATCGAGGAGAATCAAGTAAAATTTAGAGATCACCATCACCTTTTAGAGGAAGATCATATTTTAGAGAAAAGAGTAGATAATTCAGTGGAAGATGATTCAAATGTGGAAAATATGGACATAGGTCATATGAATTTCTAGAACACCCATCTACCAACCAAGGGAGTGATCATATCATCAAGCAAAGGAGGAAGAAGAGAGTGTGAATGCTCCTATTGAAGAAGATTCCCTAGAATAAGGTGAGTCACTTTTAATGAAGATAATTTTGATTAAAATAGCTAAATATTTCAAAGAAACACCTCAAAGATAAACACTCTTTAATACCACATGAAAAGATAAAGGTAAATGTTGACAAGTGATCATTAAAAATGGCAGCACTAATAGCTTGGTGTCTACAGATATGGTAAGTAAACTAAAATTAAACAAGGTAAGACATCCTACACATTATAATGTTTTTTGGCTTCTAAAAGGTTATCAAATTTTGGTCAATTAATAATTCAATGTAGAATTTTAGATTAGGAATTATAAAGACACTATTACATGTGATATAATGCTTATGGATGTTTGCCATATCCTCTTCTAAAGACCATGGTAATATGACATGTAAGTTATGCATGATGGTAAAATTAATAATTATACTTTTGTCAAGGATGGTAAAAATCATGTTATCACACCTATCAAAGAGAATGATGTAGCTACAAAAAAGGATATAAAGGTGTTTTTAGTTAGTGGGAAGGAATTTATACATCAGATGAAGGAGGAGGTAAACTATGCTCTCATTGATAAGACAAAAAATGTTTTGACTTATATAGAGCTTGATGATTTTCCTTTAGATATTCAAGACATGTTAAGTGGTTTCATAGATATTATAGTAGATGATTTACATAATTAGTTACCTCCTAAAATAATCATAAGTCATCATATAGATATGATTTTAGGTGCTAACCTTCCTAACACAACTACATACAAAATGACTCCTAAGGAAAATCAGGAGATCAAGAAATAGGTGCAAGAGTTGTTGGATAAAGGAATGGTGAGAGAAAGTCTAAGCCCATGTGTAGTCCCTATAGTGATAGATCCAAAAAAGGATGGTGGTTGGAGGATGCGTATAGATTTAAGGGCCATCAATAAGATCATCATAAGCTATAGATTCCATTTACCCATGATTGATGATTTGTTTGATTACCTTAGTGGTGATAGATACTTTTTTAAGATAGATCTCAAAATTGGATATCATTAGATAAGAAATAGATATGGGGATGAATGGAAGACAAATTTTAAAAGTAATGATGGTTTATATGAGTAGTTGGTGATGCCATTTGGATTAACCAATGGCCCCAATACTTTCATGAGATTAATGAATGAGGTGCTTAAGACTTTTACTAGTAAGTTTGTAATAGTATATCTTAATGATATTCTTATTTTTATTAGATCTAAAGGGGAACATCTTGAACATTTAAGGATGTTTCTATAGAGGTTACAAGAAGAAAGGTTGTTGATCAACCTAAAAAATGTATGTTTTTGAAAATTGAACTAATCTATTTGGGATTTGTGATCTCTTAAGAAGGATTAAAGATGGACAAGGATAAATTGAAAGCAATAGAAGAATGGCCTACACCTAGGAGTTCATTTTAGGTAAGAATTTTTCATGAACTTGCTAGTTTTTATAGGAAATTTATCAAAAAATTGAGTTCTATTTGTACACATACGGTAGAAACTATTAAGGGTAGTAAGTAGCCATTTAAGTGGAATGAAGAATCTAATAAAAGTTTTTAAATTTTGAAGAAAAATACTATAAGATAACCCATATTGGCCTTACCTGACTTCAAAAAATTGTTTCAAGTTGAGTGTGATGCAAGTGGAACAACTATTGGGGTAGTCTTAAGCCAAGAAGATAAGCCAATTGCTTATTTTAGTGAAGAACTAAATGATGCCAAGAGGAAATATTCATATTATGATCAGGAATGTAATGCAATTATCCAAAAATTGAATAAGTGGAGGCATTAATTGATGCCTAAAGAATTTATTCTATTCACTGACAACCATGCTTTATAAGTTATCACTAGTCAACACAAGCTAAATCAAAGGCATGCCAAGTGGGTAGAATTTTTACCAAGTTTCTGTTTTGTAATGAAACATAAGAGTGGATAATATAAAAAATTTACTAATGATTTTAGCAAAAGAAGTTTGATTTTATAGGAAATGCAATTAAAGGTTGTGGGTTTTGAGGATCTCAAGGATCTATACAAGGAAGATTCAGACTTTAAAGAAGATTATGAGCTATGTAAAGATATTAATAGTCAAAATAGAAGTCATTGGATGGAATATATGATTTAATAAGGTCTTTTATTCAAAGGTAATCAGTTGTGTATTCCAAAGGGATCTATGAGAGAGAACCTCCCTAAAGAAAAGCATAGTGGAAGTCTTCAGGTCATTTTAGACAAGACAAGACACTAGACCAAGTGAGCGTATTTTATTATTAGCTTGGCATGAAAAATGATGTGAAAATATATGTTGAAAGTTATAGGATATGTGAATATGCTAAAGGGAAAATTCAAAACATAGGATTATATTAGCCTCTACCAATTCCTTATAGACCATGGGACTCAATAAACATGGATTTTGTTCTTGGTCTACCTAGAACATAGAAAGGTAATGGTTATATTTTTTTGGTAGTTTATATAATATCCAAAATGGCTCATTTCATACATTGTCATAAGGTGAGTGATGCATCCCACATAGCTAATTTATTCTTCAAATAAATAGTAAGATTACATGGACTGCCTAACAACATTATTTTAGATAGAAACACAATGTTTTTGGGAAATTTTTGGAGGAATATTTAGAAAAATATTGAAAAAAAATTGAATTTTAGTTCTTGCTATCATCCTCAAATATATGGATAGACTAGATTGGTCAACAGAATCCTTGGAATTATCCTAAGTATTTTTGTAAGTGAACACCGCAAGTAATGGGATCAAGTACTTGCATAAGCTAAATTTGATTATAATGATTCACATAACAAGAGTAAAATTAAGATTAATTTCCTAAATTTTTATGGTATCCATCCTAGAGGAATATATGAACTCATAAATTTAGGCCAAAAAGAAAGGAGTGCAGAAGGGGAAGAATTTGTAGCAGCTATGCAAGAGCTACAAGAATAGGTGAAAAAGAGAATTGAATTAAATATAGGTAAGAATAAATAAAGGTCAGTTAAAAATTAAATAATCTCAATTTGAATTTGGATATCTTGTCTTATCTCACTTTATAAAACAAATATTTCCAAGAGGGGAGTATAACATGTTGAAACTGAAGAAAATAGGGGCATGTAGGGTCCTTAGGAAGTTTTCCTCAAATGCATATGAAATAGAACTTCCTAAAGATATTGTTATTTATATTATATTTAATTTTTATAATATTTATATATAAATAGGGAAGGATAAAATGAAGATGACCCATCTACTGGTGTGACTAATCAACCCATTTCTTGGAAGTAACAACTCCCAAGGAAACCACCAGAATAACTAGAATGCATTATGGATAAAAAAGTGGTTAAAAAGATGAGGAAAAGATTATTCCTAGTACCTTATCAAATGGAAAGACCATCCAATTTAATAATAAACTTGGATGTCTGATGCACAAGTTCAATAGTATGGTGTTATAGTGGAATAACTAAAAAATATAAGCACATCATTGAGTTCTTTTATGCCTTGGTGGATTGATGCAGGAGCATCATCTAGATGAACAAGTTTAGGTGATAAGTAAGTTTTATGTAAGTGTCATGGAGTGATTTTATTCATGTTATTATTTTAAAGTTTTTTTATAATCATTTTGGGTCACTTATAGTCCTTTAGAGTTTATTTGGTGTTTCCCTCCAAAACACATGTATTTGAAAATTTGAAAATTTTATTATAAATTCAAGTCTTGATAAATGTAATATTATTATATAATTATATGATATGTATGGAGAGTCATATTAATTTTATAAGAGTCTTAAGTTATCATATGTAATGATAACATTTATAATGAATCTATTTCTTTATGTTTTTCTTGGCAAAAAACCAACCATCTTGGAATAAATCAAGGAGGTTTTTATTGAATTGGTAAAAAAAGAGCATCAAATTTAGGATGGATAAACTCGAGTAATTCATCCTAATCAAGATATAGGTGGAATAAAACATAAATAAATCCATTTTTCAATAGTTTAAATGTTGCTTCAAGAGAATAATGTACAGAGAAGGCAGTCTATCATGACTGTATGACTTTAAGTTACCTTATTTAATTAAAAAAGAGGATATTGAGCATGATTTATATTGTATTGAGTGTATTTGAGAATTCCAAGATGTATTATGGAGTTTAAATAATAAATTAATAGAATTTTATGGTATATATGCCCAATTCTCATACCCTATCTACAATCTTTTGTGTTATGCTTGTAACAGTCCATTATGTGGATGTGGAAAACTATGTATGGGATTAAATTGAGAATATAAGAATATAGAGGGGTTAGTTAAGGTCATTATAAAATTATTTGTTTAAAATTTTATACATTGAGCTATATGAACCATCCATATTAAGCTCTCAGATTCTTGAAGAAATGTAGACTACTAAAACTAAGGTTTCTTCATTAAAAAGCCTATAACTTGATTTCCATCCCTAGAAAAATTTCCAAACTACATAGAAAGAAATTATAAGTTATTTTTCAATAAATAATACTAGTTTAAATATTTATGGATTCATACAAGTCCTTGAATAGCTATTTGAAGGACTATTTACCCTATTTTCTCAAGAACAAAACATAATAAGAAAGGAAATTGGACTAACTTTTGCAAAAAAGTGTCTTTTGGGGTAAATTAAGGGTTGATTATTATTGGAATAGACCCTAAATACCTATTATATGTCTTATTTTTTGAAAATAAAATCTATATTTTATTTTGACCTACTAGAGCTCAAATTAGGCCTTTAGACCTACAAGGAGATAAACCCTATTTGAGAAAAATGAAACAAACAAACTAATACATAATTTGGATTCCCTAATGTTTAAAAAATATATATGATAGTGTTTTAAGGCTATTTATGTCTATTCATGGTATGACCTCTTAAGTAATTAAGGAATAAAAGCCTATAGTTGGAAACCTAAAAGAGAGTTAAAAGAGAGTGAGTTCAAAATGAAAGTTTGAGGTCTAAATTGGTTTGATACATTGACTATATTACATAAGCAAGTGTTCATTGACAAGTATGCATAATATGAGGTTTTGTTTTCATGGAGTAATAGTGATCCTATAAGCATTGTCTTTGACCCTGGTTTAAGTAATGAATAAGTTGTTCTTCACCTTAAGTGTTTTGAGGTCTTGTATATATTAGGATAGGTGTGTGTTTTCCTTTGAGTGTGTTGTCTGTTTCCCTAATTTATGAGAGTACACGTGTGTGTTTATTTTATTCTTATGTTTGGTATGTGCTTTTGGTTTGTTCAGAGTCATATCAATGTCAAATGTAACATATAGGTGACTCCATTTCCCAAAATAGGAGAAGGCTACTAATCTTTAGTATAGTAGACATGCTACCTCTTAGAAATTACCAAAATGTTGAATAATTTTACCAATAGATAATATTAATTTAACCCCAATATATGTTCAAAGTTTTCTTAAGGTTCCCTAGGTTTAAAATTTCTCACCATGGTCATTAATGAAGTCATATAATGTGTTCTAATTTGATAGGTTTAATGTACAAGAAAGGAGATTAATGATAAATAAGTTAGTTTCAGGTAGTTTTACAAAATGTGTGACCAATATAACACATGTGGAGGCTTCAATGAAGTATTTTAATATCCCCTTAGGTCATTTATAGGCCTAGGTGGCTTTGATAGATTGAAATTTAAGCAAAACTAGTTGTTCTCTCCTATCACTCTCTTAGGCAGATTAATATGGTCAAATGGTTTTCCTTCGTTATGTAGAGTGTAAGGAGAGTTGAAGTAAATGAACTTGGAAAATCTTATTATTATTTATGTCCTTCTATTTAATTTTCATGGTTTCATGATTAGTGGTTTGTGCTTCATAAATAATCATTATTACTTTTAGTACCTTCAAATTCCCTGCATAACCCCAATGGCTTCAATTTGCTCATCTATTTACATTGATAGATGTGAAAAAGTGATGTATGAAGAATTAAAGAGTATTTTCACTCATATAATGTGGTTTTAAAACTATTTGACATATGTGGACATGAATAGATAGGAAAAAAATCTCATTATGCTATCAATAAATATTAATTGTCTGTAGAATAGTGTTCCCACAATTATAGAATTTCATATTTTTGTGAATGGATTTAGGTCAATGCTAACATGTTTCTTTCTAACCTCAGAGCATGTATGGTCATATTATATATTGAATAGAATCTCCAAGGTGTATGCAATCAGAAATACATCATGTCTATAAATCAATCATAACTTAAAGAAAATAGAGCATACCATACACTTCCAATTGGGGATATATTTGTTAAGAAATAACATTACCAATATTTGGATCCTCTATATCTGTTCAGGGAATCTCTTACCACAATATACCATGATAGGGAGGGTTCTAAATCTTGTATTCAAGCATAATCACACAATAACCCTAAGTGGGTCCTGAGTTTTGATATTTCATCTATACTAATAAAAAGTAAAGTAAATATAATCTAGTGTTCACCAAAGCTTGTGGCACAAAGTGCAGGTTAGAAATAATAAAACTAAACATGTATAAAATACATATACTCATGTCAAAGTATACAAAATCTTAATGCATGAAAGAGAAGTACAAATGCATATCTATCTAATCTTACAAAGGAGAAACAAAGTTAGAAATACTTACCTTTGAAGATAAACCCATTGAGCCTCAATATCTCCCTTTTCCAAGGTGATTTGTAAGATTTTTTTGTGGTATTTAAGGATAATAAAGACAAATTATCTCTAGGCTACACAACCTATCAATGCATCCAAAAGACTTCTCCATAATACAGGACCCATAACTCCAAATAAAGTATGTAACCCTAAGCTTTGCTTCTCAAGTAAAATGGTCAATAAGTAGATGTTCGTTCACTATTAATTATTCTTCTTCTCATAATAAATGATGTAAATGAACTTGTATATATAGGTGGATTTAACCCTTAACCCTTCCAAAAATCTTGACCAACAAGGTCGACCTTGTCGACCTAGCAAACTTTTAGACAATTATTCACTACGTCGACCAAAGGCCAAACTAATTCCTAAGTAAAAATAACCCAAAAATATATAGGGTTAACCCATTTTACCTAACATATTTAAATGTAAAAAAGGGAATAAGGTGATGAATAGGAGGATAAAATGTATAAAATGACTAGAAAGGGTACAATAGAGAAGAACAAGTTTAGGGATAATGGTTTTAGAAGATAAGTGTGTAGATAATAAGTGGAAAAATGACAATAATATTGTGAAGCACTAATGGTCTACCCACCTATTTCTTGGTGCACCACTTAAGGCTATACTCAGAGAGATTGAGACTCAATGGGTTCTTATAAGATACAAAGTATTAGTACTCGATAAAATTTCACAAATATTATGTGTATACACAAGGCACCTCAAAGAAAAAGAATTATAGATAAGATAACATATATAATGGAGACCTGTAGGACTATGTGGGAGTGTTTAGATAAGGATGTTTAATATTTTTTAATTTCAAACACTCATGTGATCTCAATACATCATTAACAACATTATATAAGCATTGAGGGACACAAGGTTAGTAAAGGAAAGCCTAAAATGCAATTAGAATATATACACAATCATACCTTGTCATGAATGTCACCTATAACTAGATGAAAATAAGCTTTGAACAGTCATATTGATAAAACAAGAAGTTTTAAAGTGGTGAAAATATCCTCAAGGTAACAATATTAATATTGAGCCACTAAAAGAGATTAGAGATTGGTTGTGAAAGTCAATGCAAAACCTACAGTCATTCATGATGAATAAATTTGAAAATGGGATGAATTACCTTAATTTATTTGATGGTAATTATTGCTCCTTATAATTTCATTTCATGGTGAAGATCTATGAAGTCTAGAAAGGCTTAATAATTTTCACTCTTTAAGCTTAGATGGAGAAGTAACATCTAAACATAAGAAGATTTTCTAGGTCAAGATAAATTGATGATAGAATAGGTTGTCAACTCAGTCAAAATTATGATGAAACACTCATAAAACTTTAGTACCTTTTAAGACAAAATAACCTATAGCAATATAACATTATAAGTTATAAATAGTGTGTATACACATAATCTTTTTAACTTTTTTCTAATATTGATGCTTTCTATCTTGCAAGAACCCATCAAGTCTCAATCTCTCTAAGTGCATAGCCTAAGGGGTGCATCTAAAAAGGGATGGTCATACTATTAGTGCTTCATAGGATTATTTTCCCTTATTTCCAATTATTACCAATCCAAACATCCTAAAACATTACCCTAAGCTATTATTCCTCTTTTACATACTCTTTTAGTCTTTTACCACCTTTTCTACTCCTTTTTCCTGACTTTAAACCCCTTTGACAATTTATATTAATAGGTCAACTAGGTTGACCTTGTACTCTTATTAGTGAAACTCATTTAGGTTCTAAGTTGGATCTTGGTTGACCTAGCTCATGACCTAGTGAGTTTTTGTCAATAATAGTAGGAGGCTGACTAGGTCAACCCTATTGGCCAAAAATTTTGGAAGGGCTTAGGGTTAAATCCACCTATATATATAATATCATTTAACCATTCTTAGAGAGACATCAAGAGTTATTATTTTCTTGTGCTTCTTTACAATATACTCTTCCACCACTCTATATGAGGAGTCTTACCTTAAGGCTTCTACTTGGAGAATCTAGTCTTGTGGAGAAGTCATGGATGATTTTGCCTTTCTTAGTGTTCCTTACAAACCAAAAAAAACCTCTTGAAAAGCCCCTTTGGCCAAGGGAGATATTGAGTCTCAATGGGTTCATCTTTTTGGTAAGTATTCTCTAACTTTGCTCCTCTCTTTAGTAGATATAAGTATCATAAGTAGTGGATTTTGAATAATATTACTCTTCTTCTCCATGTATTAGGGTTTTACTCATACTTAGATTAATTAGGATTCTCTTGTGCATGTTTATTTTTTTTACTAACCCCCATAGTGTGCCACAAGATTTGGTGAGCACTAGATTAGATTTTTTTCTTTACTTGTTATTAGTATAGTGAATATGAAACCATAGGGCTTATTTAGGGTTATTGAATTATTGTTCTTGAATAGAGGCTTTGAAACCCTCCCTAGTATTATTATTTTTATATGAGATCCCCTAACTAGGTCTAGCAAATCCATATATTGGTCATGTTCCTAATTATCTAATATATCCCCAATCAAAAGTGTAAATATGATCTATCTTATTTGAGTTATGATTGATTTATACACATGATGCATTTTTGATTACAGACATTCTGGTGAACCAACACAAATATAACACTTGTAGATTTTCTTTCATGTTTTCCATTTTCTATCATTTTATTTATTTATTTTTCTATGTTTTTGGTACTAGGTTGACATGGTCAATATAGTTTATAACTTATGTGCATAATTATATCACATAGTCACATAAAAAATGACTCTATTGTGTTTGTGTAGGTCTTCATCAGATATAGATTATTAGGTTGAAAAAATTGACACAATAATCTTATATGTTTCTAGAAAACATCGTAGGTCGACTAGGCCGGTATAGTCATCTTACAAGTTTCTAGAAAACATACTAAGTCAACCAAACCTATATAGTCATCTTACAGGTTTCCAAAAAACATACTAGGTTGACCAAGTCCGTATAGCCATCTTCACATGTTCCAATAAACAAGAAATTTTATAACTAGGTTGACCCAGTCAACACAATTGGAAAAAATTACAAGTAACATTCAAGGCACTTAAACAATAATCTCACATTCCTCTACATATTCTAACCCACCAAGGTTCCTTTCTCTCTTTCTCTTTCACTTTAGTTATCCATTATAGTTCTATTTTTCATAGTTTTTAGTCTTTAAAACTTCCCTCATACAACAAACTAGGTCGACCTAGTCGACCTAGTTCTGTATTATATCTTTTATCTAAAAGACTAGATCAACCTTATCAACATAGTTCATAAAGACCCTTGATTCAACAATACAATAGTGACACTATTAACTCTATTCTATAATGTATGTATACACTATCATTTAAATTGACATTGTACTATGTTTCAAAATAGAAATTAGCATATATATGAAAATATTTAATTCACACTTTTAATTTTAGTTATTTGCATGCTTAGATTAGATCACATATTTTAATTAGGTGGTTTTTAAATATAGTATTTAGTTTCACTATTTTTCTTTTTCTTCCACACACTACCAAATCACATAATTTCAAACTGCATTTAAACAATCATCTACCCAAGGCCTACCTACATGGATTTCATCACCAAGGGGGAATCCAAATTAGTTTTCTAGCCAAGTATAAAGATGTGGTTAATGGTATATATTGGAAAACAACCCAACACACTTATCACTGTAGGATTGTGAAGTGAGGGGGTAGGCCCCAATACCATGCAACTACCATTGCCAACATATATCCCTATCAACCTAAACATCTTGAAACATTTATAGATTGCTTTTTAGTTCCCTAATTTTATCCAACATTTATATCACACTTAAAATAACACTATAATACTAACATTCAAGATGACCACTTAGTTAGCATTTACTTTTTATGTTGACTACTTGCTCTTGGCTCATCATATGTTGTATTGTAAAAACTTGCATTGGCTAACATTGGTGCAAATTTTTATGTTGTGTGCCTTAATTAGATCATCCTCATTGATCCAATTTCTTGTGTGTTTCCTTCCATTTCTTACTTTTAAGTATATTACAGTATTTATCCCTATTTTTAGTACACTGTTATTCTATTCAGCATAGTCTTTTATAAATTATTTTTCTCCCTATCTATAGTAATAGGTCAAATGGGTCAACCTTGTATCTATTTATACAGTCATATAACATTACTAGGTTGACCCAATACACTGTACTTTTATTAGACTCTATTTTTCCTAGTTTGCATTACTAGGTCGACCTGGTAAACTTGGTACTTTTACTATTATCTAGTCTCTATGACTCAATTCTATGTTTATCCTTAGTATTTTTTTCATTTTCTTCAAATCATCATGAAGTCCCCTATTATAATCTTCTTGGACAACCTGGATCCATATAGAGACTATATGGGGTGCTCTTTTCTTTTTATCTTTTATTCTTCTTTTTAGCTTTTGGGGCATCTTACAATGCCCATCCACACATTAATCTAGCCTTTGGGGTATCTTATGATGCCCACACACATACCATTTTAGAATCTAAGGCATCTTTCAATACCCATCCCTACATCTACTCACCCTTTGGGGAATATTACTATGCCCACTCTTATTCTCCATTACATGATACCAAACTAATTAAACTTCAAGAAACCTTCTGAGACACATAAGCTTGTATCTCACATGCTCATATTTGATATACATGTTAATGTATATTCCTTCCCTTATTTTCATTTTTTATCTATATGCTATATATCTAACACTTTTTCAAAGTTACTTACATGGGTCTCACCCTCTGCAGCAGTTCTCTTTTTACTAACTTTAGTCCTTTTTGGTCTTTTGGTTTCCCCTTTTCTCATGAGATTCATTGTAAAACTATATACATAACCCGGTCTTCCTCATGATGTACTTTTATCCTCTTTTTTTCATATTTTTTACACAATTCTTGTCACCCCTTAGGTTTTTATTTTTGTGAGTTACAGTGTAATACCATGGATGGGACCTAGCCTTCCTCACAAACACCATCTTTTTCTTATCTCATTTATTTTTCAAATTTATTTTTGGAACCCTTGTGGGTTTATATTTTATTATTTATAGTGTAAGAGAATAGATAAGACCTGGACTTCCTCATAAAATCACCATCTTTTCATTCCTTTTCTAGAATGTGTTTTGCAATGGTTACAAGTTTTTTATCCTTATTTTTAGCTTTAGCTTTTGCTTCTTTTGATAGATTAAATTTTTATAATAATATAATTTAAAATATTTTCCTACATTTCCCTTAGTCTTATTATAAGGAATCACACTTTACTATCATTGTATCCCTTTTTCACCCTTTGTGACATTTTCTTTATTTGAAGTAATTGAAATTGTTTCATGTTTCATTCCTATTGATTTCCTTTCCTTTCACTTCACATTGGATAAAATAAGGTCAAATTCAAGATATAAATTTTATTTCACTTGAATTTATGAGACTTTTAAAGACCATGCTCTCTGAGTTCTCTCTCTTAGCAAATAAGTCCCAACTATTCAAATGAAAGTCATCTTTAACACCCATGTTTGGTTTTTTGAATCCATATGGAGGATGAATAAAAAAATACATCAAGATAGTTTAAAGCCAAATCATTTGAAACAAAATACAATTATATGAAAAGGAAATATATAAGTCTCAAAAGTAAAAATCAGACCAAAAGACATGATTATAAGCACATCTCTTATTTTCAATTGAAGCTCAAAATCCACAGTTGGCCTCACACTACAACCTAGGTCCATTGGGGTATGGTAGGCCAGTAGATTAGAATAGGATAATTAAAGAAAAAAAATATATGGTACAACCTAATTTATCACACAAATTCCCAATATTAATAATAGACTAATGGCTCTATAAGTGGTGTTGAGGAATGGGGAACATGCTGTGGGAAGGTAGGTCCATTTTAATTTTCATGCATATAGCCTTCATGGGATGATATATATATATATATATGTATATATGTATGTATGTATGTATGTATGTATATATATGTATGTATGTATATATATATATATATATATATATATATGTATATGTATATATATATATATATGTATGTATATATATATATATATGTATATATATATATATATGTATATATATACATATATATATATATATATATATATATATATATATATATATATATATATATATATATATATATATATATATATATAATTTTTTGACCTAAGACTTGTGTGTTTAAATAATTTCTTTAGAGTCCTTAAGGCCAAAAGTCCTCTTGTTTTGACAAACCTAATTTGAGTGTCTTAACTTTGATAAAGAGTTTCTCTACATTGGTTTTTCCTTGATTATCCACCCCACCCATTTAATTTCCCCCCTTGATAGGCAAATTATGATTCTAAATTTGTTTTCCCTCTTATATAATTCCTGATTCACATATTAAAAACATGCTTGAATTAATTTGTTTTAGTTTTATCTATCCTTAGATTAAAACATGTTTCAACAGCTATGGATTACTTTCTTTACACCATGGCTATATATTTCTAGACATGCCTAGATTTATTTATACCATTTATCATTATTGTATTACCCTTTTTTTCAAACACCTGAGTTTATTTTTCCCTTTTATGTACCTTTTTCCATTGATGATCGAGTAAGGATTGTTACTGCTCACTCATCAATGTTGTTTTACCATTTTTGTTTGCCCATATTTGTTTAACTAAGGATTTTTATTGCTTTCACATTGATGTTTGATTACCATCCTTTTGACATGTGCCCTTGGTTTGATTTGGGGAGTTTTACTTTCTTATTTAAGGTTTACATATTTGAGTTTTTTGGTCTTTAGTAACCATGGATTTTTTGGTTGCCTAATTTACTCTAAATATTGATTTGGTCATTTGATCTAACATAGCACTTGTCACCCTAACTTGACAAATTTACAAGTACATCCTATCCACATAGCACCAGTTATCTTGGCTTTCTTGCATTTGTTTATTTTTTCTCTTTAGTATTGTATTATTGGGTTTATCAAAAGTGGTCTCTACACCCTCCACAATCAAAACTAAAAATATAATAAATAAGAATATATTGATAAAGGTAAGTCAAGGTATGAATGACATTTTAATTTCAGTTATTTCCCTTTTAGTCATTTAAATTTTAGCTATTTTTTCTTTAAAAACACTGCAACTTCTTTTTAGCATCAGTATTATGTGTTACCATGTTGTTTTCTTGAATTACCATCCCCTATTGAACCTAAGTGACACATGATGAGATTTGAGTGGGGCATATGTATACACATAATATTTTCAAATTTTATCAAAAATTGATGCTTTCTATCTTCTAATAATCCATAGAGTCTCAATCTCTCTGAGTGCATGCCCTAAGGGGTGCATTGGGAAAGGGGCAGGTAGATCATTGGTGCTTTTTAGGATTGTTATCCCTTATTGTCACTTATTACTAATCCAACCAGCTCCTAAAACATTACCCTAAGATATTACTCCTCTTTTTCATACTCTTGTAGTGTTTTACCACCTTTTGTACCCCTTTTTCTTAATCTTAAATCCCTTTCAAAAATTTATAGTACTAGGTCAATTGGGTTAACCTTGTACTCTTATTGATGAAACTCATATAGGGTTTATGTCAGATCTTGGCTAACCTAGCCCATGACCTAGTGATTTTTTTTAATAAAATAAGTATTAGGTCAACTGGGTCAACCTTGTCAGTCAAAACTTTTGAAAGGGATTAGGATTAAAGTTGTCTATATATAAGATCATTTTTCCATTCTTAAAGAGATATCAAGAGTTATTATTTTCTTGCACTTTTTTATAATCTACTCTTCCACCATTCTAATTAAGGATTATTAGCTTAGGGTTTCTACTTGGAGAATCTAGTCTTCTGGACAAGTATTGAATGTTTTGGCCTTTGTTAGTGATCCTTACAAACCACAACAACCTCTTATGAATCCTTTTTGGCCAAGCGAGAGATTTTATCTCGATGGTCATCTTTCAGGTAAATATTCTCTAAATTTTCTCCTCTCTTTAGTAGATATACATAACATAAATAACGACTTTCGAATAATATTACTCTTCTTCTCCATGTATTAAGGTCTTACTCATACATAGTTTAATTGAGATTATCTTATGCATGTTTACTTTATTTTGTTTATTAACCCCCATATTGTTCCAAAAAAATTGGTGAGCACTAAATTAGATTTATTTGATTTACTTGTTATTAATATAGTGAATATGAAAACATAGGACTTATTTAGGGTTATTACATGAATGTGCTTGACTAGAGGCTTTGGAACCCTCCCTAGTATTATTATTGTGATAAAAGATCCCCTAATTAGGTCTATCAAATGCAAATAATGGTCATGTTATTTATTATATAATTTATCCAAAATTGTAAGTGTAATATTATTTACCTTCTCTAAGTTAGGATTGATTTATAGACATGATGCTTTTCTAATTAGATACATAATGTGTTGATGGTAAGGAGTGACCGCATGGTTTCAAGGCATAAATGGATACATTTAGATGTGAGAAGGTATTAGTGACCTGAAGAGAGATAAAAATTTGTGAAGTAAATTAAAAAACAAATATCATCACCTACAAGAAACTTTCAACTTCTACCTAATTGACACCTACAGTGTGACTCACTACACAAATCATTATAGGCTAATCAAGGATGTACGTTTGGAAGATAAGTAGAGGTATGAGATAAGTGAACACATATAAATCATTATAAAAAATCTAATTTAACATTTTTATATTAAATATGAACCGATTAGGGTTGGTTAAAGGTTCCTAAACCTATTGAATCTAGGAATATTATGTTGGCAGACTAGTCTCAAGAGAACACACACAGGCATACAATCTACCCAAGTGACTTGAATACTCCCCAAAGATTTAAGTATTGATTATGTGGATACTTAAATAATTTAATGGGGTTATAAAATAATAAATTTATTATTCCAAACACTTTTAATCAAGTTAAGATAGAACAAGTTTTAACTCTACCTAAAACTCTTGCACACGGTCATGACCTAGAAGCTAGTTTTGGGTATTTGAGATGTTGAATGCACTTGTATCATGACCAATTTTTGAAAATAGACATAAATGGTTCTCATATATTGATAAATACCTTTATTTTATCATTTATGTAAAATTAATAAGTGAAGAGTCCTCTATTTTGTCTCAGGCATGGGGCACTTCACAATTAAGGCAATGCTACAGACCTAACTATGAATGGTGAAGTGAAGAGTGTGATGGAGAAAATAATGACTATTGTATGATGTATAAGGTTGTATTTAGGGTTAATTGGTGTTGAAAATAATCTACATCCACTATGATCACTCAAAAGTGATCACATATTCAGAAACCTAGGCAATGGATTTAAGGCCTAAAACTAGACATGAACCATCATGCCTCTAACTTAAATAATATGACCATATGATCTCACTAATACATTTTATAACCTTTATTAGAGAGTTTAGGATTTATAATAACCATTATTTTTTAGATAATAGATTAAATTGATAATTTTTGGCCTAATCTTGTCTCAGGGGTACCTATAATGCAAGTAGGAGATCAAGAAGCCATTTTATTTTGCTCATATTTATAAAAAATGAGCTGAATGGGATCTCAATAAATTATGGGTAGTTGATAAGGGTCATTAAATAAAACTCTATGGAATTTTTTCAAAGGTTAAGCATCTAAAATTTATGAATCAACATTAAGAAACTAAGTGACCAAAAACCCTCCTAAAACCCTCATATGAACCCAATGTAAAAAATATGAAGTGAGATACATATAAAAGTGGCCAATTTGCCTTAAAAGTGATTTTAATATATTTATAACTCTGTCAAGCTCTCTACCAGTTAGGTTTTTTGCACTATCACTTGTATGGACATGCCTGATTATATGGTTTTTGTAGGATTTGAGGTATTTTATAGGTATAGAAGGGAATTAATAGGTGAAGACTATTATGGGAAGTGTGTGTAGGATTTTTTCAACTCCTCAGACCTTATTCTCACCTCAATTATGCATGAAAACCCCTCTACTAAATTGGTCATTGTAGGCAGTCCTGAATAAGTTAGCGAGAAAGAGGGTGATGGTCTAAGTTGGAGATAAGAGTTGTGGTCTTGAGTAATTTTGAGGTATACATAATTAGATTTAAGGAAAATATGTTTATAATAAGTTTCTAACACATTTTTAAGTAATATCCTTGAATAGGTACATATCATCAAAGTGATAAATGTGATAATTGAGGCTTATAGAGCTAATGAGTGAATGTAATAAGGTAAACAAGTGGTAAGAATAAGATAATCAGTTGGATAAGTGCATAAGAACCTTAAATAATAAAATTTACAAATTCTCAAGTTAGATTATATGTGTCAATAACTTCTAAGGTAGTTCCAAGTAGTTGAGTGGACTACTCATTGAGAAGGGCAATTTTGAGAAGGACATGAAGTGTCCCTTCACCAATTTGAGGAATATATCATTTTGTGATTCAAAAATGTCTAAGTAAAATTATGAATTTTTTCATAAATATTATTATTGCATTATAACTATATTTCAAGCCTTGACGCTTGACCTTGTGAATGTTCAACTTCATTCCTTCTCTCTTCTCTCCTATGCTCTATATAGTCAATCCATTTTGGCATTATAAAAGGATCCACACCTAGTATGGAGAAGCCCTTTTTGTTTGAATACTATTTTTGACTTTGAATAAATATTTCCAATCTATTTTTGATTTCATAATTTCTTATCTAAGTGTGTGAAGTAGTGCATAGCAGAATAACAAGTGATATTCATTTATCCTTATGTTCTCTTTACTCTTTCATGTTTGGTGTAAGTAGTCTATTCTCTAATAGGTCACATGAAGAATATTTAGTGTATTTTTATATCTATAAGTGTAAGGAATATCATTAGTATCTACAATCAGACCTTTTGTTCTTTCACCTTAAGAAGTGCAATGCATATCACCTCCATGTTTGAAACACTTATGTTAGAGCAATCTAAGATGTTGAAGCTATTTTTTTGAGTCATATTTCATATTTAAAGTATATGTTAGTCTAGTGGAGATCAATATAGTATATCACATAATTATATTAGGTTACTTTTATTTTCCTTCTATCTCTTTTCATCCCAATCAAGAAAGTAACATAGGTGATAAGCTATCAAAGATAAATCTAGGTATCTAACCCTCCAATCTAGAGGTTTACCTCTGCTATAGGCAACCCATAGGCCAAGAGGTAATCCATTGTTTCACTCAATCTGGAGGAGGCTTGAACAACCTCTCCAAGGGTGCAAAATTGAGTGACAACACATCCATTATCATTAATTAGTCAATTCATCATTTAAAGTTTACATTTTTCTCCTTTGATTGGGGTATGACCAAAATCATAGCTTTATTATTGTGTCTCACTCCCTTGCATATGTCTTAAATAAGGACATCACTAATATTAGTCACATTGTATCTCATTTATTTTAAGCAATGTAGTATTATTCTTCCCCTTCACCTTTTGGTCACTCGATCATATTATTTATTCTCTCTCATCCCCTTCATCATATTGCTTCACTTAATTTTTGAGATATAATAATCGTTAATCTTATCAAATAATTATATTATTTTTTCTTTATGATCTCTAATGCATTCATCTTTTCTTGAAATATGTCAAAATGTCATGGCTTTATCGATCAATCATCTTGGTCTACAACTCTCCTTAGAATGTGTCCTTTCCCAGAATATGTCTAAATCTTGTGGCCTTTTGTATTATCCTCATCATGTTATAGTTTATTACCACTTGAGATGTGTCAACAAACATAAAATAATAACTTCTACTACCTAGTATTTTCTAGAGGCATCATAAATTTGTAGCTCATTGATCATGTCAATTTTAACTTCTTCCTCATTAGTCTCATACCTTGCATCCCACCCCATAATCACATGACTAATCATCTACTAATTATCATTAGTCTTACAAAAATACTAGACACTTCTACCTCTAGAACATTCCCTCCTCTATAATCATCCATGGAATTTTTAATTTATTGATTAATTCTCCACCATTAATCTTTGTACACCCAACTTTTAATTTTATCCATTGATTCTCCCTCCTTCCTCTATTTAAATAATCTACCCCTCCATTTATAAACTAAATATGAAATCTAAGAGCTTCCATGACATTATTATTATCCAATCCATGAATCAATCACTAGTCTAATTAATCAAAACATTGTCAAAGCCAATATCATTTTATAAAAAATCTAAGTATATGGTAACAATCCTCCATCTATAATCTTTAGTATTTTATTTGAATATTGATTGGTAATAGTTGTATTTATAACAAAATGTTATTTTAAATGTTCATTTTATTTCATTTTGATCTAATGGTTTCCAAAAGTAGATTAATTTGGGTTTATTTTAATATAATTTGCATAATCATAATTTAATTACTCAAATTGATAATATCATAGTTTCCTACAAATTCACCCTCCATCATTTACAGGGTTGAGGATTGATCCTCAATAATTGATATTCATATTAGATCAATGGCTCACATTTGACAAGCAAATATATAAATTTAGGAGACCTCTATATTCTTAAACAAGATTTTTGGTGTTATACTTACTCTACCAAAACTCTGAAAAAAGATTCAACCAAGTTATTCATTACTCAATAAAAAAACATGCATAGCACAAGGGGAGATGTTGTCAGAATGATGTTGTGAAATCAATGAAGATACCAATCACTATACCTAGGCCAATCAAAGTTACATTCTATAAAGGAAAAGAATACAAATGGAAGGTATACCATTGTATTATATTTACTTTCCTTTACATGTGTTTCTCTCTTTATTTAATCTTCACAAATCCTAGGACAAGTGCTTAAGTTTTATGTTTTATAAATTTCATTTGGATTTAATAATAACATGGAACTAACTCCCTTATAATAATGTTCTTACATATGGCATTATTAGTGGGACTAGCACCCCACAACCTTCTTTGAAACATTAGAATATTCCTCTAGTTAAGTAATTAGCTTAGAATTTATCTAATTTTCTCTTCTATTTCTTATTATTTTTCATATTTTTATTCCCAAATTAGTGACATGAATTCTCTTCTAATCAACAAGATCAATCCCCATAATCAATGGCAATGCCCTATTAATCAACACCATTATTTTCTATTATTTTCTTTAGTTTTCTATTTTATTAGGAAAATGATGACATCAACCTATAAATGAATGGTTTTTACATGTAGTTTAGATATATTGTGTTGAAAATGGTGGATTTTCCCTCAGGTTTTATACAGACTATGATTGTATGGAAATAGTGAAATCAACCTAAACATTAGTGGATTGAGTTGCACGTTAATAGGATTGACCTTAAAATTGATGAAAGCACCTTGGTAACACCCTTTTCTTATATTTTATTGTATTTTAGTGATACTAGAAATGGTGGATTTAATAGTATAAACAATAATTTTGTTTCTATTTTATTTCTTATTATGTTTTTCCTAGAAATGATGATATTAGTTTGTAAGTCAATGGGATCACCTTGCTAAACAATGATATCATCCTTCTAATCAATAGAATCGATAGGTTTTTATTTTCTTATTTTTGTGTGGTAGGTAGGATTTCCCTACTAAATGATAAGTTTTATCTACTAAATGGTAGTTTTACTCTACTATAAATTCTTGAGGTCAACATAAACATTGATTCAACTTCCATTGTTAGTTAAAGACTACATCTTAAGTCTAATCTATTTTTATACAGGTTTGGTAAAAAAGGTGGTTATTTCCAAAAAAAAAACTTAAAAAAAATCTTTTCAAACACATTTTATTCTAGTACATAAATAGAACCAAAATTTATGTTCCGTGTTCTAAAATTACTGTTGCTTGTATGTTTATATTACTTATTTTATTGTGGTTAACCTATCATGTGTATTATTTCCCATTTCCCACTTGGTGAACAAAAACATATAATTTACTATCATATTTTCAAAAATCATAACTATATTTTGCTCTCCTCTTTCCCCTTTATGGGATATTGAGGATAAAAAATAGTAAAAATTCCATTTTTATTTTTGGATGCATGGGTGGATTTCATCACCTTATCATAAGTCTATAGGACATGAAAATTTGTATTTCATCCCAAAATGTACATATAAACCCCATATATTCTATAGGGTATATCAATTGAGGTAAATTATCATAAAATCATAGTGAAATTACCCATAAAGGGTTTCAAGAAATTAAGGGATTTATTCACGACTCTAAGCTATCATATATCACCTCAAACTCCAAATATATATTATCACTTCACTGAGATGTCTCAGATGACATGGTCATGAAGGGTCTAAATTCTAATGTAAAATTCCCATTATTTATTTTTGTTTGATATATTTTTAACCTCATGTACCATGAGGTATATCTTGGACCATTTATAAAATTGTTGTCAAAGTTTTAGATTAATATTTGTCAATCATAAATGATTTATAGTGTGATGGAAACCAACTTCCCCCAAGATCTTGTGACATACCAATTTAAGTGAGGGTTAATAAATTAACATGTTCCTAATTCTTTTGATGTATATACATGGGCTAATGTCATATTACACACCTATTTTGATATAAAATATAGGGATTATTTTGAATGCATAATGTTGATTTTTTGTTGGCTTTACCCATTTGGTGTGACATACCTTACACATCAAATAAATCAAAATTATCCTAAGTCCAAAACTTTGTAATTACACATTTATGTGATATGGTGTTACATTGACTAATTTTTGAGCCATTATATCATGTCCTAACATTATGATGTCCAACTAAAACAATACCCTTTCCATGTTGTATCATTATGCAAACCATTTGAAATTAAATTTAATTCATGTCCTATTTGAATCAAATACAACTCTAAATCAAATACAAATTATAAATATAATTCTAATTCAAATCTAAATCAGTTTTTAACCACTTTCAATTCTAGTTCAAATCCAAATCAAGTTTGAACCACTTTCAATTCTAATTCAAATCCAAACCATTCCAATTTTCTAATCTAGTCAAACATTTCAAATCAAGTAAATTAAAATTCAACTCAAATTTCAAATTAAAACTAAATAAAATCTAAAGGTAAAGTATAGTAAAATTTAAAACTAAGTCAAACTTTTTTTAAAAATTAACTTTCCATGTCAACTCAAAGTCAAGTTTCTAAATTCAACTATTCCAAGCTAACCCTTCAAAGTCAAAATTCAAAGTCAACCTTCAAGATAGTCTAATTATTAATATAAAACTATTGTCCTATGTGTATAAAACTAGGTTATAACTAAGATAAATAGGATAGGGGCCCATGTGGCTAAAAAATACATGACATAAGACTACTAAGGGTGCAAAATAAGGAAAATAAGTCATAATAAGGACCAAATTGACATCAAAAGATAAAAGTGACATATGTGAACAAGATTCTTATTTATCATTAAGAACTTCATATGAAATAACCATTGTCATAAAATATTTCACCCTAGAAGAGGGTATTCAATCCTCTTCCATATTTTGGCAACATGAGAACACTTCTAGGTGTGTGGGTGTACCTATAGTGGAAGTGAGCCTCTAAGTTTAATGGATAGCTCTATTAATGTGTCTTGAAGTACTTATAACCTAAATTAGATATTTTATTGTGGGGAGAAAGAGAGATAAGTTACATGAATGGGTGATACACCAAGATGTTTTACACATGACCGTCATACTCCATTCACTAAGAAACAAAGCATACAAACTAGTCTCAAAGTCCTAAAGGATTCTAACTTGAGTATTTCAATATAGAGGTGATATGTGTGAAGAAACACAAGGAAAATGAACCATAGGGAAAATTTCACAATCCAAGGATAATCATACACTTTAAAGGAGCCTAACACACTTGAATGCATGCTATATGACCTATTATAATAGGAACTCATGCACAAACATGAAAGGATAAGGGAAGAAAAGATAAAGTGTTATCACTTTGCATCACCATACATCACTTACATACTTAGAAAATTATTAATGAACTCAAAAATATATTTTCATTAATTTTCAAATGAAAAATATGACATTATTCTAGAAGGGCTTCACCATACATGGAGTGGTATTATATTATAAATCCCAAAATGGCAGGTACTTATAGAACCTGAGAGAAAAGTGGGAAAACAGAAGTTCAGGAGTCATCAAAACACTTTTAATTTTTAAATGAGGAGTTACATATTCATAAAAATGAATTAGGAGACATACCATGTAAAGTATGATGGGATAAATGGCCCACCAAATTATGAAATTTATGAAATGTGGTGTAGGAGTTCTCATTCTGCACAAGAAAGTTGCCTTCATCATTTACCCCTTTTGGAGCATCCAAAAACTAACTCGAGATATATCTCATTATTTAACTAAGAGTGAGGGTTTGTATACATGATCCACCATATATTATTTGAATTCTTAATCATCTGAATTCTTTTGGAGGTGAGCCATCACTACCTATAATCTAAGAAAATCCTCTTTCACTTACCCGTCACACTTGGTCTCAAATTTGGATTTAGTTTTCAATGAAAATATGTACAAGGGGGAAGGACACTTGTTAATACCTTCTATGGCCTTAGAATACTTAGGTAGACCTTAAAAGTCCATCCAATTAAATTTATCACCCTTCTCACTATCTTTCTCACTTTACCAATTTTGGTTGGCTGAGATGAATCTATTTATAGAAATACTTAGGATTTTTTATAATTCATGTAATGGTCATAGTGAGTTATATTAAATATTGACATCACTCCCAAAGTTTATTTATCTTATCCAAAGTCCTTAAAACCTAGAAAAGACCTAAAATATTAAAAGATAACTAATTTACCTCTTATTTGTACCAATAAAGAACACCTCAAGTGGATGGGAAAGGTCTTAAGAGATTACCCTAAAATTTTATATCACTTTCATGTTCATTACATCTCATCTAGATATGCCTTCATCCTTGTTTTCCCAATCAGGTCTTTATCCAAGGTTTTATAGGGTTTTAGACTCTTTTCACTCTTAAGATTCATTAATAAAGTTGTGAAATTGTAGTTGTAGAAAAATTCCCCAAAATAAAATTTTAGGACCTATTTAAACTTCCCTAAAATCCTCGAACCTCCATGCACAATCTCAAAGAAGATATAAGCTTCCAAAATGGGCTTCTCAAGTTTTGACCTTCGTTATACATACCCCTGAGTTGTCTTTGATCCAAAAGTGGATTTAGCATGGACTTATATGCATAAAAAGAGATTATACACATCTATAATATCCACATAAACATTTTATATTTCATTTTATTTCTTACCTAAGGTTAGAAGTGAATCTTATCTCCCATTTGGGCTTTAGGCCTAAACAGTACCTAGTAGGCCTATCTGCATTCTTAAGGGTTTAGGACATCCTATTGAACCTATGACCCTTATGCATGATTATCCATGTTTTAATATTCATGACATATTATTACTACCCTCCACTAATTTTTACAACAATACTCATCTCCCCCTCTAATCTCCATTCTCTAAGATTGCAAGGTTCGTATCTTAGGGAAGTACCCTCTATCTAGGATATAATAGAGGGTACTTCCCCTATTTCCTTAGACAAAATAGATATTTTAGGTACTTATCCAAGTTATTTAGGAAATCTATACCAATTATTAACCCTTTTTTACATCATTATAACCTCTAACTCCTTTAAGACCCAAGACAAACTATGATGAAGGGGATTGTGTGTAGGGTTCAGGATATGGACTGTGTGTTGCATCATTATAATCCTCTCTCTACTTTATATTCACCATGATAGTATAATGATCTGTCAATGTAATTTTAAATCCATTCCAATCATGTTCATCATTTCAAACTTTTCTAAAACCCCTCAAGCCATGCCCTTTACTTAACTGGTGAAGGTGTTTGAATGTGTTGCCCTACTTTAGAGAGGCACCTATATGTAGTCATGTATGTTTGAAAGCCTAAGATAAATTCCCAATTATATTATTATATTTTCCTAGAATAACTATCATATTTTAGGATCCATATATATAAAACTTATGCAATACCACCACTCATAACCCCCACACTTTCCACTGTTAATTACAGTCGACCATAATCAACTATGTTAAGTCAACAGGAGCTTGTAGATGGTCTTTCAATCCCTTGAGAACTATTACATATGATACCTTATTATTATAAGGTCCTAGGAGATACTATCAAACTTTTAAAGTTATCTCTTATAATGAATTTCCATTCCTAGTCTTGTGTCATGGATTGTATATACCTATAGTCAGTTGTAGGTGGTCTTTTTAGACCAAGGTATACTTATAGGTGTACATATTAAGCCAAAATACCTAGTTATCCAACTCAAGTTGATATTAATTAGAAATAAATGACCTTTTAAACTCAAAATATTATCTAATCATGAAACCATGTTTCCTGCACTACCACCTTGGGATGCAAGGTCACTTAGAAATTCAAATCTTGTAGATGATAATGAAGAAACTTAGTGAATAATGGGCAACTTTGAGGCCCCCAAATACTACATTCCACTATTCAAATGTCTTAATCCTTTTTCAAGGCCTTTTATCCTATATGGAGGATATAAATTAAAATCATAAATATGTATAAAATATCTTTACAACCCTATCATATGATATTAACAAGATGGCTAGGTGTTATATTTTCATGTTTTAGGGATTTGATCCCTGAATACAGTCATTTCATCTTTAAACAAGGTTATTCACTCCCACATACCAATATTATTCCTTAATAATTTTTATCGTACTATCATTTAATTACATAAACCATAGGAGGGATTCAAATCATATCATATCTCTTCTAATTATCATATTCAACTCTCTGCTAGTGCCACTTATAGGTGGACATTCCAATGTGCAGGCAGTGAGTAGTAATGTAGGTAGTGTGTAAGATATATATACTTGTAACCAATTATAAACCCTCATAAGATATAAAAATTCACTTTTAAAACCCTAAATTATTTTAAATAGCCATTAAGTATCCCATTTCAACATGATGTTCTCTTGAGAGACTCTTGTGTATGTTCATCAATGGTGGAAGACTAAGTGTATGTTGGAACTTATATTATTATGCTCTCCATGCCATTCAGGGCTGGAATTATTTTTTCATGTTATAATATAATGATCAACACCTCATATCTCATCATTAATTATCCATGAGTGTTATATCGACATTCATTATACATATCTCACCATGACTGTGAATGAACCTTTTACAAGAAATTTAGTTGTATAGGAGGTCTAGTTATCACAACTAGTTGCATACCATTTGAATAACTCAATTTGATTATTCATGATTAAATTATATATTCAAAATCTTCAAACTCTTTATGACCGCATGAATGTGATAAAGACCCTAACACATCTCACTTAGTTGATTGTTCATAATAGGCATGGGATAAATTGATTGTATGTTATATCTCTTGGATGCCAAAACATGGTTATTCATTTTAGGATAAATTTAAATGGAGAATATACTATTAGTAGAATATAAACATGAATATAAACCTATCAACATCCTCTAACACCATTACCAAGACATGAAGACATTAGAAGTGGTGGAATCTTATTTGCAACACATAAAGTTGTCTTTACCTACAACTTGAGATGATTTGTCTATTAAAATAGTTTAAAACATGAAACCATTAATGGGTAACATTAAATATTTAAATGTCATATGGAGTCAAATACATTATCTGGGTTGTATAAAACCATCTAAACAAGAGCAAAACCTATAGGGTATGGGAAATAGTGAGCAAAAAAAAAATCAACTTATTAGAGATGATTATTAAAGAATAATTAACCAATACTTGAAATACTTTTATGAAAATTAATCTCTCTAATTTTTATATCACCCTCCAAAGGCACTTGGTCTAAAACTTCTCCAACTAGCCGTACCAAGCATAAACCTATTGACTGGTTCTATGTACGTGGTGTAGCAATAGGAGAGAAAAATAGTTTTTGACCTTTTTTGGCACTTTAATAGCATTTCAAGCATATAATTGAGTCCAAATAATATTAGGATTCATCCCATAATGTTTCCACATGTGTCACACTCTTCCATGAACTGTAGAAGTGCCAAACTCTTTCTTTTTTAGTTGTTTTCTTGATGATCAGTTAGAGAACCTAAAATTTTTAGATGGACTGACATTATTGACATGGAATATGACCTCTTAGAATTTGGTAAGAAAATTAGGAAACTTGGAAACCTTAAAAACCATTTCACTTTCATACAAGACCCCAAAATGACCCATGATTTAATAATTTTGGGAATATTGATGTATTATTCTAAATTTAGTTAAAGGGTCTGAGTAGTAAAATTAGTAAATAAATATGCAATAATTAAGCTACTAATTTGTGTAAATTAGATTGAAATTTTGAAATTTCTAAAAATATTAATAAGATATGGAAAATAAGACTTAGTTAGAAACTTACTGATATTACTGAGACAAGGTTTGATATTCATTGTGCAAGACTAGGGCACTATCATAAACTAAGATCTGGTCTTCATTTTGTAATTAGATAAGAGAAATAGAAATAGATACGAGTGGTACCAATGCTTTAGTCCACCTCTATCACTATTATCTTGAGGATCTGAGTTTTTTGAGTTTTATTCATTATGTCTGTGTGACCTTGTCTATGAATTTTTAGTAGATGGAAGTCTGTAGAGCTCTCTATAGAGTAGATTTTCTCTTCAAACCCTATGTTTCATTATGTTTTGAATAATTTTGAAAAAGAGGGGGGGTTATTTTGTGTAAGATTCACTAGATGTGGATTCACACCCCTTATGTGGGCATGTTTCCTACATATCAATACTCTAAAGAGGGATCAAGCCATTTTTAGTTCTCCCACTTGATGTAATTTATGTAATTGTGTGTATGAAGATGAACAATGCTAAATTGAATGTGCTTGAGCTGGATAGGGATTGGTGTAAGGATTTGAATAAGATTGTAAATGTATTGGTTGGTTGTATTCACAGAATAGGGTAGATTGTTTAAGTAGTCTTACTTGTATTTTTGTTTATTTAATGGTAATTTCTAACCCTTTCCAAATGATCTTTGAATGGACTTTTATAAGGATCTATTGGTCATGGGTTGAATGTACTCACATTAGGCTGACAAGGAGAAGGATGGGGAACTAAAAGAAATTGACTATTGGGGCTAGAAATGGACTCAGACAAGACCATTGAAAGTAGATAGGAGTGGTACCAGTTCTATAGTCCTATTGTGATGCTATTGTCTTAAGTAGATAGGACCTAGGAGGATGGATATGTCATGGAAAGAGGAGTCTAGCTTAGTTGGGATCAAGTATGGAAGGATATGGATGATTGGGAATCAATGAAAAGATGCTTATGAAGGTCATGAGAGAAATCAAGAGGGACCTAAGGGTTAGGTGTCATTATCCATTCTCAAGTTACCAATTTTCACATTTTATATGACTATATTTTCCCCCATTTATTCTACTGATGCAACAAAGTGAAATACTAAGATAAAGGAAAAATAGAAAGCATACGTGAAATTTCCTATAAGGGTGAACCTCATAAATTTGTGTGATTCTGGGTGTATGTAGAGAGAACACATTGTGAAGTGTAAATATATAAGCAAAATAAATATTAGATCAATTATTACTAGATATGTTATATCTAAAATAAGAACGTACAAGGCTAGAAAAGAGAGAGAGGAAGATAAAGGAATTAATACACCTCATTAGGTATGTAGACTAATATAAAACTTATTATGACGCTGAGAGATGTTAAGTAATGATGGATGATGTTATACCAAGAATAATATCATAAATAGAGCTAAATGCTCAATTACCTGAAAGTGGCTCAAGAATGTAAAGGTTGGCCCTTTAGCTCCATCATCACCCACTAGGTGAATCTAGGTCATCATGTGTGTGTTGATCAATGTTTGTAATATGTGTCCAATCCCTCAAAATAGGTGGCTCAAAAATACAAAGGCTAGCTAGTCCTTTGACTCCATATTTTCCCTATCAAGTGAAACTATGAACTGATATCAGTCTGAATGTATGTCATATGAGATGGATCCTAAGTCCCATGAATGTACTATGATATAAAAATATTGGCATGAATATCCAAATGTATGCTAGAAACTAGGCCATGCTTGGCCACTCTAAAATATGGAGATTATGCTTGTATGAAAGCCACTCTAAACTGGTGCACTAAGCTTGTATGAAAGCCACTTCTAAATGAGTAAATTGGTTTTATATGAAAACCAACTCCAAAATTATGCTAAACATCTATATATGGAATAAGGCATGCAACTGGTGAGAATGCTTGAGTAATACAAAACTCAAAAAGGAAAATAAAAAAAATGTGTCATACACATTACCCCCAATCATTGGTGTTTTAAACATGGATTATGATCTAAAAGTTATATCAACTACCATGTCTGAAACTAGAAGTGAGAGCCATCATGTTGTGCCTAATACCCCCTATATCTAGATTCTCTAAGTAAAAGTGTACTAAAAACAAATAATTTTGAACTAGTATAATTTTGCAAAACTATAGTTGAACCTACTTTTCTACCTACTTCTAAAAAGTATAGTTTTTTTTTTCTATTTGGACAAGATCACTGAAAGTAGACACTAGTGGCATTAATCCTGCAGTCCAAGTTAGGAACTATTATCATAGGCTGAATCTAATAAATTTTCTAACATTTTCATTATCTACCTAGTTTGTTCTAACTGGTTTGATGTTTGGTTGTTGTTCTATGTGTGTTGAATGCTAATTTTTTTACCATTAGGAGCTCTGATCTCTATGACAAAACCCCTATTTATTGCCCTCTCTTTTGAGGTTAGGAATGAAGACCCTAAAATGACTGCCCTCAAAATAAATAGCCCTACAAGTGTGTTATGCTACAAAGATACATGGTATAATAATGATAATTGACAAGATATCTCAAGATATAGCATGATTTGTATTGAGAGATTGTTATATCAATAGGGGTATGCCTAGATGTATATAATAATGTAATAACATGTGTAATGTACTGAATAGGAAATGAAAGTATGGTTAGTTATTAGTTGTTAGTTGGAGGGATGGAGCATGATGTCCATCATGACATTCAAGAAAGCAAGATAATACATGGTGTGGATCATGGCATTGTAAAAAATGAGAAGTAAACAAACAACAAACACAAAAATAAATAATTAAGAAGTATACAAGGGTTATCAAGGGGATAAACAAAAAAGGGACATGGGCACATATCACTCATACTAGAAGGTAAGCATATAAGGTATGTTTAAATTCCACATACGCATATAATTGAAATGAGCAAAGATGGCATGGAAACCATAATCACATAGAAGAGTTCATGTAAATGACATTGGAAAATATCTTAAGGCACACACAAGACATAAAAGTAAAGGACATTGGAAAATGTCCTAAGGCACATATAGGAAATAAATATGAACTAAGAAATACAATCATATCTAGCTACGCAAAGTAAGAAAGGAAAAACTTTAATAAAGATAAATATAATCACATCTAACTAATCAAAGCAAGAGGTAAAGTATGCAAGACATGTTAGTACAAGACTAAGTATATTCTAAGAAAAACACAAGTGTTATATACTAGTGAGATGTTGATATAGTAATCTATGTAAGCTAGTAAATAATGTACATCAACATGATAACTAGAGTGTGTGGTGTAGGAATGACATAACTTGGATGGTGTAGTCATGTATAATATTCCCCTAGTGGGTATGTATATCGATGTCTGTCTCTATGTATAAGTAGGATTCCCCCTCAATGGGTAGAGTGAAGTAATTAAAGAGCTGGATGTCATTGCACACACTCAAAGAAGATCAAGTGAAGCATGGTAATGTAGATAAATTGATAAAAAATAACATATAAAAATAAATGTAAGTTTAGCATTGATAGTATAAATGTAATGCATACAATCAAAATGTTCTTGGTGTTTTAAATTATTTGAATTTTTTTTGTATTTTTGAAATGTTATATTGTTTTTGGATTTTTGAGTTATTTGAATGTTTTTGGGATTTTGATAATGAGATATGTAAAATAAATAATAAGGATATTATGTAAAATAAATTAGAAAGAAGATATTCACAAGTAATACTTAGAATAAATTATGCTAACTGATGAGTCTCATGGGAGACTCCCTATCATGGTGTCCTATATCAAACAAAGGAATCATGTGTGATTATGAGTAATGATGGAATGGCTATGAATATGACTCTAAATATTCACATTCAGTGTCAATATCATGGAAATAATAATAAATTGTATTATTCCACTCATCATTATCATCTTTATTTTAAACCAATAGAATGCTAGTGTTGACTTTTATTGTATCTAGATATTTTATTTTGATAAATTGTGTCTCTGAATGATTTTCCTTAGGAAGTTAAATAAATCCCAAACCTTGGTGCAAACATTATCAGCTACTATAATAGGAGTAGTGATGTCTTGAGCATGCTTTCCCAACCCTTTACCTTGATAATCAAACTATTGTAGATATTGTTGACCAAACCTATACTACTTTAAAAGTTGAGCCTCCTTTTGGAAAGGTAGATTTGCATCTTTTTTGTGTTTTACCTATGCTTTTGATACTATTTATTTCTTTGATTTTGATTTTTGATCATTTTGTTGTTCTAAGTTATGTTCTGGTAACCACTTTTGTGCTACTTTTGAATTTTACCCTTTGTGAATGTGTTCATATGTCACTGTGGATTGATTGGCTGATGGAATATCTAGAATGATTGAAGTTTTTATGGTTGGCTAAATATCTAGAGCTGAGGGCACAAATATAATTGGAGTGAGAAAAGTTCTAGTCTCTCCAAAATCATATGTATGTATCTTATCAAGATAAATACAATGAGGTGGTGGCTAAACTATGATATAATGTGTCCCATATAGTAAAATAATTGAAGATGACTATGTAGTTTGATAATACCTAAATGGATAATTGTTTGTTGGACATGTGTATAGGTATCCTTCATGGAGAAACTTAACACATCAATTAAGAGTAGAAGAAACTACCCCCATAGCATGTATCTAGGGTTGTTCAAGTAAAATATTATAATGAAGAGGACCTAGCATGACCTGGAATTGTGTAGAGAGGGTTTTGGGTCCTACGATGATATCCAAAGAAATGGTGACCAATGTCTATTATGGTATGTCATAAAATCCTCTAATGTTTTTATATGATTTTTGTATGGATTCCATATCCATGCCCATGGTCTATAAGAATGTAATATTATAAATATTAAGTCTAAAACCACTATGAACTAGAACTCTCTTAACTACGTTAGTTTTGACTTGATCTTATATGAATAGTGGTAAATTTTGATCAATAACTATCTGAGATGGCATGCCATCATGATCAAAATTAATAGCATTTTTTATAGTTTTTAATGTATTGACCACTATTGAAAAATAATAATGATCTAAATCAATGGGCATATAAGTCTAAGTGAGTGTTTGATAGAGAATGTCCTTGAATACATTGGATTTTTTAAGTAGTTCTAACATGGAAATCTTAGTTGGTGTGTTTTTCAAATGATCAACAATATCATATTCCTTGTGTTGATTTACTTGTGCTAGTGGATTGGGACTAGGATATGAAGAGGGTGGTAGGGCTCCTGACTAGGTGGAGGAGGCATGGTGGCATGTTGATTAATATTTCTAACCACATTATATACTATTTGTATAAGACTAATAGTATCTATAGGAGGAGAGTGGAGATAATCGATAAGTCAAGGTGGTGGAGGGATGAGGGCTGTCAACTGGGATCTCTAGCGATATGTAGTGACCTGGGGAAGAGTAAAATGAACCATGTAACATGACTTGAAATGGGATAAAATTTTCAAGGGAGTTGATACAAAAGATATCTCAGCATGTTTAATAATAAATTTATTAACATCATCCCATATTATGAAAAATAAGCATGAAATGCAAAGAATAAATCTTTGTATTAACATATGGTAAACTTCATCATTCATGTATAGGATAGGACCAATGATGGTCTCCTTATTTTTTGAAAGAAATGTAAGAAAATTTTATAAATAAGTGAGATCCATTTTTGAAATTTTATTTTTATAATGTAAGGTGATATCTCAAAAGTAATAAGACCTAGTGTATGTAACTAGGGTTTGAAAAATGATATTTTTGAAAAATACTATCGAATTTTGAAAATAAAACTGGATTTTTTATTTAAATATGCAAGTAGAAAATCAAAAATTTATTGGAAATTTTGTGATTTAAAGAGACCTAGTAGATGCCACTAGGGTTTTGAAAAATAAATGTTTTTGAAAATTACTATTTAATTTTGAAATTTGAATGGACTTTTTGATTTAAATATGCTAGAAAAAAATCAAAAAATTATTAAAAAATTACTAGGAAAATACTAGGACCTAATATGGGCAACTAAGGCTTAAAATAAAATTATTACAAAATTTTAAAATTTAATGCTAATTTATGATTTTATTATGTAGGTAAAAAATCAAAAAAATATAGGAAAAATAAGTAGGAAATTTGCCCTAGGGTTTCTAGAGTTTTTATGCACAAACAAAGTAAGTCAGGTCCACCAAATGATTTAAATTTGTTTGGAATATTGGTGTATTATTCCTAATTTAGTTAAAAGTTTTGAGTATTAAAATAAGTAAATAAATATTAAATAATTAAGCTACTAATTTGTGTAAACTAGATTGCAATTTTGACCTTTCTAAAAATAGTAATAAGAGATAGAAGAGAAGACTTTACTAAAAACTAGATGATACAGTTGAGATAATGTTTGATATTCAATATATAAGATTGGGGCACTATCACAAACTAAGATCTAATCTTAATTTTGTAATTGGATGGAAGCACCAAAATTTGATAGACTGGAATTGTAGTCTACCTCTACCGCTATCATCCTAAGGATCTGAGCTTCCAGGGTGTTGTTCACTATGTTTGTATGACCCTCTCTATGAAGTTTTAGTAGTTGTAAGTCTATATAACTCCCTATAGAGAATATTTTATATTCAACCCCTATGTTAGTGTGTATAAGATTCACTAGACATGGATCCACACCCCTTGTGTGGGAACACTTCCTACATACCAATACTTTGAAGAGGGATCAAGCCATGTGTAGTTCTCCCACTTGATGTGTTATGTGCAATTATGTGTATGAAGATGTAGAATGTTAAACTATATATGCTTGAGGTGGCTAGGGACTGGTGTAAGGATTTGAATAAGATTGTAAGTGTATTGGTTGGTTGTATGTAGAGAATAGGGAAGATTTATTGAGTAGTCTTTATTTCATTATTGCTTGCTTAGTGATAATTACCAACCCTTTCTGAATGATCTTTGAATGGGCTTTTATAGGGATCTATTGGCCATGGGTTAAATGTACTCATGTTAGCCTTACAAGTTAAATGATGGGGAACTAAAATAAATTGACCATTGGGGCTATAAATTAACTTAAACAAGAGTGTTGAAAGTGAATAGGAGTGACACTAGTGTTATATTCCTAACATGACACTATTATCTTGAGCAGATGAGACTTGGGTGGATGAATTTATCATGAAAAAAGGAGTTTGGCTTAGCTGGGATTAAGTTTGGAAGGATATAAATGGCTAGGAATTAGTGAAAAGATGCCTATGAGTGTCATGAAATAAATCAAGAGGGACCAAAGGGTTGGGTGTCATTAGCCATGCTCAAGTTACCAATTTTGACATTTTATATGACTACAACCCCTAAGTGACTCAAGATGACATATAGACTAATTAGATCATGACCAAGTCTAAAAGACATAATATATGACATTAAATATACCCTATAACATTATATTATAACCTTATACAAAATTTGACTATAGGGAAGTTGACCCATTTTGACTTGTGGTCAAAATGGTTGACATTCTTGGTGATTTCCCAAGGGTGGTATGCTTTCTATGCCAAGACCAGTTGTCTAATCCTCATTGGGACATGGATTCACATGTACACTAGTTTGACACATAATTTTACTTTGATGATACAATAAAATAAATGAGAAAGAATAAGACACAAGACAAGAAACACACATGTGCTTCATGAGTACTTATGGAACACATAAAAAAATAACCAATCTAACAAACTCAAACACTAAATAACTTGAGATGAACACTTCCTCTTAGATCAAAGGGGAGATTTGAAACATATATTGCTTCATGACATAGAGGAATTAATGAGTCATTTATCCTTTTGATCCTTGGAATTAATGCCTCCACCTAATTCATGGTGTTTGCCAACTTTATTGGCAAGGTGTTCAATGAGAAACAAGCAACTCCAAATAGATTAGCTATAAAAATGAACTCTTCTTGCATCCAAATAGCCTCAATTTTCCCATATGGCTTCTCAACTATGACCTCCAATGGTGGTTCAAAAAGACATACCATTTTGGTTTCCATGGTTTTCCAAAAAGGATTGGGTTTATTTTGAGCTTCAAGTTATTTAAGCTCATCAAGGAGATCTGTATAGTCTACCCAATCTTGGTCATTATCCTCCATGTAATAATATTTCTTCACCTTGTCATGTATTTTAACTTCAAGTTGGAAAATATATTTAAGCTCTGTAAAGATCTCCATTTTCTACTGCCAATCATCCTTACTCTCCTTGTCATCTAGCACCATTACCTCTTCAATATTTTCTTCTTAATATATGATGTCATAAATCTGATGTTCTTAATTTTCCAATGCATCTGAGGGTGATTCAAAATTAGATAGATTTATTGAGTCATTTCCAAGAACTATGTCTTATACCTTGGTCTCATGAGACTCTTTTAGGATTGCAACTTCTTGAGGAGTGATTTGACCTTCATTTTTGATAGTGCACTCCTCTTCATGCTTGGGATGGTCATCCACAACTTCATGATTAGACATGGAGTCTTATTCAAATAACTCTTTATTCAAGACTTAGCCACATTCCTCATGGATAGTTGTAGAAGAGTCTTTAATATGTTTCTCTTCACTCAAGAAGGGTATATTACCATTTTTTACACCAAGGGGAGTCACTATAGATATCTTCCTCATAGTCACTCATGACATCCTTTTGGTAAGCCATTTCTTAGGTTTACTTCTCTTCATTTTCTTCTCTCAAAATGGGCCCTTCTTCAAGAATGGGTGAGATGGAAGGTTGATGAATAGGCTCATGTGAAGGAGATGCAATATGAGGTGTAGTGGATGGTTTATGAGTTGTAAATATAGTGTGAGGGGTAGTAGAGGGCTTGTTAATGGATTTAAGAAAGAGGAATACACTAGTAATCTCATAGGGAAGTGGCTTTTTGGGCTAATTAGAAGGATAAACATCTACATAAGTAGGATTTGCATCTTGCCAATAGTCTCATTGATTTTATTCAACATCAACATGTTCATTTTTTAGCTCTTTATCCTCCCACATACTTATCCTATCTATTGACCATTGAAGGCACTTCTTTGCCAAGTCCATTTGTTCTTTGATCTTCCATTGAATTTCATCTTCAACTACCTCCCATGCATTCATCCATCTTTGAAAAAAACTTATTAACCACTCCATGAAATGTTTAGGAAACACATCAAAATCATCATCCCATGTTACTATTATAGACTGAATTTTTACCCTTACATAGGGTTCTTCAGGCTCTCTCCAACTAAGATATAATATTAGGACAAACCTAGGTTATTTGTAACCTATGGTGAGGTTGAACCTCTAGAGAAGGTTATTTTCCTCTTTGATGCTCACTTAAGACTAAATATAAGCCTAATGATTCACAAAAAAAAGGGTTTGAAAGGGGATAAGGGATCTTGAGAAAGCTAACTAGGAGATGCGCCAAATAAAAATGGGAAAATCCAATGAGCTTGAACCCACACTAGATTTTTAGAAGACAATACCAACTCACACAATATCAAGACTAAGCTAATTTTCATAAGTGTTTCATGGAAGAGGATCATGAAATAATGAATGTAAAAAAGGAAGAGTTATAATGTGCATTAAAAGCTCACATCAATAGTATAAAAAGAACTAATCTAGACCTACAAAACAACATTGAAAACTCCCTAAACAAGGTCAAAAATAAGGACCATGGAGGAGGAAGATTCTCCTTCACATAATGATATAGTGCACGACTCAATAGACACAAATCCAAGGCAAGATATAGGCAAATAAAGTCCTTTATTACATCAAGAGGTAGTTATTACAAATGATTGATAGGTTTGAGCCTAATCAAGCTAAACATACTTTGTAGTATCTCAAGGAATGTCCTATTTCCCAAAAAGATAAATAAGTCTAAAAATTTGGGAACCCTTTAAAAATGGAAAAAGGGATAATATAGGATAAGGGGAAGAGAAGATGGAGGGGAAAACATGTTGTTCATGATAATCAATGAGCTTCCAACTTTCAATATATATTCCACCATGTTTTAGGCACAATCAAAATAAGTCATTATGATCAAGATATTCATGGTTTTCCCAAATAGCCTCTGAATCATTCCATTGGTTGAGTAAGGTACACTAGAAGAAAAGAGTTTTCTAAAAGTCTCAAGTCATGATCTTGTTGAAAATGAATGTTCTAACTGCTTTCAAATTATCCAAGTCCTTTTGTTTTTGATCTTCCACTTAATCTCATTATGAGGATAAAATCCTAATATTCATGTATCTAATTGATACATTCTCAAGTCTACTTGAGTGATAGTTTGTCAAAGCTAAGACCATGTTGAAATAATAAACATCCCTCTATTAAAATTACATACCTGCTCCATGCTTAGAAAACTAGACCTTGATTAACTATAGATGAAAACCAATCTAAGGATATTGGTTTTACTATAATCAATATAGATGGTACTTTGTTTAATGCCAGGTCCCCCTTTTATCAATAAGACACCACCCCTTTGGTACATATTAGGTTTAAAATACCTATTTTACCTTTATGGATCTATCTTAATGCATTTTTGGTCCAACTCGAGTCCACATTGAGCTCTTTTACCTTATTTTTTCTACCAACTCAGGATGGACTCAAGTTTGGGTCCTTTTATTTTGCTTGCCAAGTTAGGTCCATTTTGATTTATCAACTTTCATCAAGCATCCTAGCTCACTCCTTTGTTATTGGCTATAGGCAGTCAACCTAGATCATTGACCCTTTTGACTCTATTTTTCTCTGTTAGATTTTTAGATCTAATTAAATGTAAACCATGGATCTTTGGGACCCACTATCCTGAGCTCAATTTCTCATTGGTCCCTAGGATTTACTGACCGTTTAACTTACTTGAGCTCCTACATGCTTGGCACTTGTCATTCACGCATTCCTTCTTAGGTTCCTGCCAAGGATTTTGAATCAAAATAGTCACTTATGGGTCTTAAAAATGACATTCACGTAAATGTCTCCCATTTATGACCAACTTTGAAATTTTATAACTTAAATCTCAAAGATTATGGGGACACCAAATTTGTATATAATGTACTTAAAATTGAAAGGAATAAACCCTTTTTATCCACTAGCCACTCTAGCTTTCTAAATGCTTTTATAAAATGTTGAAGTCAACTAGTCTATGTGATCTTGTATGATGTATTGATGATGGTTTGGTCTAAAAAAGGCTAGGTATTGTAACTTATCAAATTTTGCATTGGGATCCAAATTTTCCCATGCATATCTTTCATCATTCTTCTTTGGAAGACCCATAACTTAGTGCATATTAACTAGACTCCAAAATGTATAAACCCATATGATTTTTTCCTCATGAGACTACCATACATGTGAGATCTAGCACCATGAAAATACTTACCCAACTCAATTTGGACCCAAGAAACATAGTCAATAATGATTTATAGGGTGAATTTACATGCTTATATCTTTTATGTGTTATAGTGCATGAGATGAAACTTTAGCACAAATAATCTTGGTACAAAAGTGAATAAATATTTTTGACCATTTTCTCTGAATCCTCTGCACATGTGAGATATGACCTCATGAATATGATCCCTCAGCTTTATTTGGACTCTATGAAAATAATCTAAGTATGGAAACTTAATATATTTTATCTTGGGATCCCATTTTGAACCCCTAAATCTTCTAATACACTTAGGTGAATGAGATGAAGCTTAGCACATGGTAGCCTAGGATTAATGTGAATAAACCCATGTGACCAACTCTCCTTGACTCATCCACACATGTGAGATCTAGCAGCATCAAAATGGTCACTCAACTTATCTACCATTAGAGCCAAATGTCTAGACAAGCTCCAGATGGAATGAGTACACCAAATGAATAAAATGCACTCCTATAATCTTCTCAAGCATTTATAATACTCCATATAGTCTCTATAGCTCTAGACATATCCTTATGAATTGAAAATTACACTTTAAGTGATCTTAAATTATTTCAAAAACTTTCTGAGCTTCATGATCTATCTATTCCACTCATTCCATCCAAATCTTGTCCAAGCCATGTTAATTATTTGATAAATTAATAAATCTACATCTTTTTCTACATTAGGACCATTAACCATTGGGCAAATGATTGGTATGTGGGCCAAATATGGCCAATAGTTACCATATTGTCTTCACTATTAAGAAGCTTTGGTAGGAGTTCCAAGAAGGATTAGACATGAGGTGGGGCTAATAGAGGAGGAGGAGGAGGGTAATTATGGGGATCAAGACTAGCTTCAACTCGATGTTTTTTAATCTTTAAGAATTCAATCCTTGCATCTTGATATTTTGATCTAGAATCCATAGAAAAATATTGTTGGGCTTGATAGGCAACATGACATGAATGATAGGGCTCATATTAGGACTGATAAGGAGGCATTTATTGATAGGTTTATTGGTAATCTTCCCTATATTCCTATTCAATAACATGATGTTTATATGGGGTATGTGGGGGGAGGTTGGGGGGGGGGGGGGGGGTGGGGGATGGAGGGCTATAGGGCTATCATGGCTCATAGTATTGATAGCCATTTTGATAGGACTATTGAGGAATATAATGTGGTTCATAACAAGGCTGATAGAGAGGTTCATGATAGGGGTATTCACCATAGCTATTCATATCAACCTCATATGTCAAATGAGATACAAAAATTGATCAAAATATTCAATGAGATATACGCGGGCTGCTTACAAACATAAGTTTTTATTTAAAGTTTCCATTACTGCTAACTTGCTTTTAGAGGAAAGACACACCAACAATATTTCCACTCTCTTGGACCTTGGTCCAAATAGGCATTCCAAAACTATTTTCACCAAATATTTCACCCTAGAAGAGGGTGTTCAAGCCTCTTCTAGATTTTGGAAAAACGGGAACACTTCTAGGTATGTGGGTGTACCTATAGTGGAAGTGAGCCTCTAGGTTTAAGGGCTAGCTCCTTGAATATGTCTTGAAGTTATTATAACCTAAACTAGCTATTTTATTATAGGGGAAAGAGATATAATTTTCATGAAATGAACCTAATCTAAATGGGTGATACACCAATATGTTTTCCACATGACCATCATACTCAATTCACTAAAAAACAAAGCATACAAACTAGTCTCAAAGTCCTAAAGGATTCTAACATGAGTATTTCAAATATAGGTGAGATGTGTGAAGAAACACAAGGAAAATAAACCAGAGAGAAAATTTCACACTCTAAGGACAATCATACACTTGAAATTATCTTAACACACTTGACTACACTCTATATTACCTGTTAGAATAGGAAAACTTGCACAAACATGAAAGGATAAGGGAAGAAAGGATATAAAGTTATCACTTTGCATCACCATACCTCACTTTCATGATTATAAAATTATTCATGAACTCCAAAATAGATTTAAATTAATGTTCAAAGTCAAAACATGACATCACTCTAGCAGGGCTTTTTCATATATGGAGTGGTATTAGATTATGAAGGCCAAAATGGTAGCTACTTATAGAACTTGATAGAGAAGTGGGAAAAGAGAAGTTAAAGAGTCATAATAACACTTTTCATGATGAGAAGAAGAGTTTTATGTGCAAGATAATGAAGTAATATATGGACCATGTGAGGTCTTATAGGACAAATGGCCCTCCAAGTTATGAAACTCATGAAATGTGGCATAGTAATTCTCATTATACACAAGAAAAATGCTTTCATTATTTACTCCTTTTGGAACATCCAAAAATTGAATAGGGATATATCTCATGATTGAAATGAGAAGGATATGTTGTATACATGATCCACCATGCATTGGTTTCATTCCTAATCATATAAATTATTTTGGAGGTAAGCCATCACTGCCTCTAATCTAAGAAACTCCTATTTCACTTACCCCTCACACTTGGACACAAATTTGGATTTAGTATTCCATGTAAATCTATAAAATTTGGAATGACACTTGGAAATACCCTCTATAGACTTAGAATTCTCAGGTAGACCTTAAAATTCTATCCACTTGAAATTCTCACCCTTCTCACTATCTTACTCACTTTGCTAGTTTTAACTAGCTGAGATAAAGCTATTTGTAGAAACACTTAGGAGTTTTTATGAGTCATGGAATGGTAATAGTGAGTTGGATTAAATCCTAAGCTCACTCCTAATGTCTATTGATCTTCTTGAAAGTCATTATAACCTATAAAACACTTAAATTAGGAAATAAAAAGCCAATTTCTCTCTTGTTTGTACAGGCAAGGAACACCTCAAGTGGATGGAAAATGTTTATAGAGAGTCCCCCATAAGTTTCAATCACTTTCATGTTCATTCCATCTCATCTAGATATTCGTCCATCCTTGTTTTCTGAATAGGGTTCTTATCCAAGGTTTTGTAGGGTTTTATGCTATTTTTACTCTTAATATTCTTCATAAAGTTATTATGTTAGATTTTTATAAAAATTTGACAAAAGTAAATTTTAGGACCTATTTAAACTTCCCCAAACTCCTTGAACCTCCATGCACAACCTCCAAGATTATATGAGCTTCCTAAATGGGCTTCTCAAGCTTTGACCTTAATTTTGCATATCCTTGAGTTGTCTTTAATCCAAAAGTGGATTTATTATATATTATCTACATATGAAGAGCTCAGAAAAATCTTAAATATCCATAAAAACATGTTCTAGTTTATTTTATTGCTTACCTAAGGTTGGAAGTGAATCTGATCTCCCATTTGGGCTTTAGGCTTAAACCTTACCTAATAAGCTTATCTACATTATTGAGGGTTTAGGACATCATGTTGAACCTCTGACCCCTATTTACGACACATCCTTCCAAACCTCCATTGATGTCTCTAAAAATCCTCATCTCACCCTCTAATCTCCATTCTCCAAGACTACAAGGCTTATAGCCTAGGGAAGTACCCTTTATTTGAGATAAAATAGAGGGTACTTCCCCTATTTCCTTAGATAAATAGATGTCATAAGGGCTTCTCCAAGTGACATAGGCACTATTTACCAATTCTCAACCTTTGGTAACATCATTAGACCCTCTAACTCCTTCAAGACCCAAGAGAGACTATGATGAAGGGGATTGTATGTAGGGTTTAGGATATGGACTATGTGTTACATGATTAGAGTCCTCTCTCTACTTTTTATCCATCATAAGAGTGCCATGAGGTGTAAATGTAATTTATAAATCCATTCCAATCATGTTCATCATTTCAACCTTTTCTAAAATCCCTCAAGTCATGCCCTTCACTTAACTATTCAAGGTGTTTGACTATGTTGTCTTACATTAGAGAGGCACCTATAAGTAGTCATGTATGGTTGAAATCCTAAGAACAATACCCCAATATATTATTAGGGTTTTCTAGTATCATTATCATATGTTGGGAACCATATACATAACACTTATGCAATACCAAACTCATAATCCCCACACTTGCTCACTTTTCATTATAGTCGACCATAGTCAACAGTGTTAAGATAAAAGGAACTTGTAGATGTTATTTCAATCCCTTGAGAACTATTCCATATGATATCTTATTCTTATGAGGTCTTAGAATATATTATTGAAATTTTAAAGAGCTCTCATCTATTGAATTTCCATGCTTAGGCATGTGTCATGGATTGTATATACCTACAGTCAGTTGTAGGTGGTCTTTTTGGACCAAGGTATATGTAATCATATAAAATGTGAAAATTGGTAACTTGAGTATGGATAATGACACCCAACCCATAGGTCCCTCTTGATTTCTCTCATGACCTTCATAGTCATCATTTTAATTAATTGCCAATCATCTGTAGCCTTTTAAAGTGATCCCAGCTAAGCTAGACCCCTCTTTCCATGACTGATCCATCCCCTTAGGTCCCATATACTTAGGAAAATAGTGTCACACTAAGACTATAGCACTAGTGCCACTCCTATTTACTTTTGGTGTTGTTGTCTAAGTCTATTTCTAGCCCCAATAGTTGATTTTTTCCAATTACCCATCCTTCTCCTTGTCATCCTAATGCAAGTACATTCAACCCATGACCAATAGATCCCTATAAAATCCCACTCAAAGATCATTTGGAAAGGGTTGGTAATTATCACTAAGTAGGCAAGAATATAATCAAGACTACTCAAGCAATCATCGCTATTCTCTATATATATCCAACTAACACACTTAAAAGCTTATTCAAATCCTTAAACCAATCCATAACCACCTCAATTATATCTAATTTAGCATTCTACATCTTCATACATGCAATTGCATAAAGCACATCAAGTGGGAGAACTACATATGGCTTGATCCCTCTTCAAAGTATTGTTATGTAGGCAGCGTGCCCACATAAGGGGTGTGGATCCACATCTAATGAATCTTACACACACTAACCTCCCCCCCATTTTGCTTAAAATTGGTCAAATCATAATGGAAAATAGGGTTTGAATAAATAATCTACTCTACAGGGAGTTCTAGAGACTTCTAACTTCTAAAATTCCATATATAGTGTCACACAAACATAACAAACAAAACCTAGAAAGCTCATATCCTTAGGACAATAGTGACAGAGGTGGACTATAGTGTCGATGCCACTCCTGTCTAGTTCTATCAATCCTATCCAATCACAAAATTAAGTTCATATCTTATTTTGTGATAGTGTCCCAATTAGTCCTGCACAGTGAATTCTAGCTTTTATCTCAATTGGATCAATCAATTTCCAACTAAATCTTATTTTATTCACCTTATTACTATTTTTAGAAACATTTGAATTGAAATCTAATTTACACAAATATATAGCATAATCATTTCATATTTATTTATTGATTTTAATACTCAGACCCTTTAATTAAATTAGGAATAATACATCAATATTCCCAAAATTGTTAAAACATTTGGTAACCCGACATACTTTGTTTGTGCATAAAAACCTTAGAAACCCTAACGTAAATTTTATACTAATTTTTCTTATATTTTTTTTAATTTTTTACCTTCATAATAAAATCATAAATTATCATTAAATTTTAAAATTTCATAGTAATTTAAAATAATTTTCTTTTAAACCCTAGTTGCCCATACTAGGTCACAGTATTTTCTTAGTAATTTTCCAAACATTTTCTAATTTTTTACTAGCATATTTAAATCAAAAAATCCATTCAAATTTCAAAATTCAATATTAATTCTCAAAAATATTATTTTCCCAAACCCTAGTTGCATCTTATAGGTCTCCTTAAATCACAAATTTCTTAATAAAATTTTGATTTTCTAATTACGTATATAACTCATAAATTCACTTTCAATTCCAAATTTTCATAGTAAATTGTTCAAATAATTATCTTTCAAACCCTAGTTGCATATACCAGTTCTTATTTTCTTCTTGAGGTATCACCTTGCATGTTTGTATGTTTCGTATCCTTTTTATGCAATTTCTAGTTAACTATTTTTAGGACTTTGCATTTCCTATTTTCAGTAAATTCATTATGTATCACTTTTATATTACAAATTATTGCAAAAACTTCAATCAAATCTCAAATTATTTTCCTACTTTAACAATGGCCCAATATACTAATTTTGATGAAAACAATAAAAAGGAACTTCAATCATTCTTCAAAGCCTTTGGTAACCTTTACAAAGAGTGGATCCAAACTAATACATTTGACACAACTAAATTATTAGTCAAAACTTTCACTAGTAATGTATTAGAATGGTATAATTAACTTCCTCAACATTCTATTTAGCATCTTTAAGATTTAGTTAATCCTTTGGTTAAAGAGTTTCAACATAATGATCTTCCTTAAAATTGTCTTAGTCACTTCATAAATGCTAAACAATATCCTAATGAATCAGCTCATGAATTTATTAAAAGATGAAAATCTTTAGCTCATAAATCTGATCATAATATGACTAATGATAATCTATTCAAACTCTTTATTACCACTTTTACTCCCAATATTCAATACAAGGTTCTAATCTTTTCTCCTCAAACTCTTAATGAAGCTCTTGACCAAGCTAAGCATCAATATTTTATTATGAATCAATTTGAACCCAATCATAAACTTCTTAAAGGATCTTTTCAAACATCTAATGTTATCACTGTTAATACTTCCCAAACCAAATCTGGAGTTACTAAATATGATGTTCTTTTACCATCTCATAAACCTCTTTTAGTTCAAAAAATTCAATAATTTTTAATGCCCTCTAAACCTTTCATTGATCCCAATGCTCATCCTAAATGATATGATCCCAATCTATTCTATTGGCTCTTTGCCAACATTGGGCATTCTCATGAATCTTGTAGGGGGCCCACTAAGTGTGCTATTTATTATATGTTTTGTGACTCATTAAACCATGAGGCTATGATCAAACTTTGTCATCAAGAGTACACTATCACATCTCAAAAAAAACAAAACTTTAAAGACTCTACTTTTAATAATGAAAAATCTTCTTCAAACGATTATCAATCAAATGTCAAGGATGTTTGTGCCATCACTACCAATTATGACCTATATTATAATAACTCTCAATATGTCAACACTAATAATGTCAATTATCATCATAAATTAACCCATAAAGATCATGTTACCAAGCCTAAAAACCCATCTTTAGAAGAATAATTGCTTAAAGATACCACTACCACTCATGATGATTTGAAAGCACCTAAGGAACAACTTCCTCCTTATGATCCTCCCACCACATCTATACCTCCTAAATATAATTTTCATTCTAAACCTCATGCTAGTTCTTCTAAATAACACTATAGTTTTCTATAAGAACTCAACTCAACGCCTTGTAAGATTCCTCTTATGGATTTGGTTCATACTTCACCTTATCATCATAAATTTTTTATGAAACAACTTCAAAAAATTGAAGATCTATCTTCCATAGATGAATAACCACCTTCTTTGAATTCTCAACCAAATAATGTGAATACCATTGAGACTATGTGTCCTTATTTAAAGCCTTTCATTGAATTTCTTGAAGAGGACATGATAATGACCAAATTATTTTTCATGCTGGTCATCCACCTCTCTTTATCAAAGTAGCCATTAATATCACCCTTATCTAAAAAGTTCTAGTTGACGAAGGTTTTAGTATTAATGTCACATCCTTATGGATCATTCAACAACTTGGTTATAACAAAAATAATCTTAAAAAACTCATCTTAAATGTCATGGATTTGACAAAACTAATCAAAATCCTCTTGGCTACATTTGGCTTCCATTAACCATTGGACCTAAGACTATTAGAACCAAGCTTATGGACCTTGATATTCCTTTATCCTATAACATTCTTCTTGGTTATCCATGGACTCATCAAATGAGGGACATCACCTCTTCTAGTATTCAATGTATTAAATTATTACATAACAAAAAATGTTACAAACATGAAGTTGATCCCAATCCATGAGCATCTAGCTTCCCAATCCTAAGCCTCAACATCAAATTCCTATAGTTTCTAAAATCAATAGTGCTCCTTTACTTGAGTTCATCAACCTGAATCCTGATCTTCAAGTCACTCTCGTGGATTCTGATGATGATGAGCCCAATGAGTTGTAGCATAATTACAATACTAAGAAGCTACCTCCATATATTGTGTATTGGTTTCTTCCTTCTATTTTACCTTGAGATCGTATTGTTCCTATCATGGATAAGATTATCAATTTTTCACCTCTATGTAATGCTCAAGAGTTATCTTTACCTAAATATGCCTTCACTTGCAATGATTTTGGAATCGATAAATTATTCCAAGATCCTCTCACCATGTCCTCTCGTACATTTAGCAACATTGGGATTTCACCTTCTGAAACTCCCCTTAATTCGTAATCATGTACAATTTCTCCAACATATGATGACAACTATATCTTGGCCCAAACTCACTTTAGAGACTTGGATGTCCATCACTATCAAAATATTTTAGCCTAAATTCATGCCTTCAATCAGGATATACATACCATATCTACACATCATGACTTAGATCTTGAGGGTCTTATACCTCTTGCCAATTCTCCACTTATCGATACTCCTTAGGTGGTAGAACAACTTACAACTTACAAACTTAAAGACATTCATTCATATTCTCTACCTCTTATGGATCATATCATTTCTTTAGATTCTTTTCCCATTATTTAATCTATCAACACTCTTATCTGTTTAAATCAATCATCTTCATCTACATCCAAACTTAAACAAGATGCCAAGGCAATCGATGTTCATCAAATTCATTTTGAATATGATCGCCATAGCAATCAAATTATAGAACTTGAAGTAGATGTTGAATATTATGGTCCTCTTCCTACCTTGCCTAATGATGAAGCTATTCTTAAGTTACTTCATTCCTGGGAACTTAAACTTCCTTGACAGCATCATAAACGTTGAAATTTCAAGAATAAAACTCCTTGCTTTAACAACTTTATCATTAGCATTTATCCTAAAATAAATCCAATCTCAGCCTTGCCTAATTCACCTTACCATTTTTAAGATGGAAAAACCATGCTTATTAAAGAAATAACTCATATCAAATATGGTACCCCATCTTCTCCTTGACCAATCATGATTTCTTGAGAACTCTCATCATCTAAGCATGACAACTTTAGATTATTCTTTGATAAATATCAAGAGGAATTCACTCGGTACTACCAAGACATGCCTAGCATTGACCCTAATATTTTGGTTCATAACATCATCAATTATCTTGATGCTAAGCTAGTGCATCAAAAGCAACAAAAATTCCCACTTGAAGTTACTAATCTATGTCATAAGGAAATCATTAAATCACTAGATGCTAAATTTGTTAAACTAGTGGATTATTTTGAAAGGGTTTCTAACATTATTATTATTCACAAGAAGGTCATTATGGTCATCCACATTTGTATTTATTTCCATAATATTAATATTATTTATCCTAAGGACAACTTCCCATTACCTTCAATAGATTCCATCATCGATTCCATGATTGGTTACAAAATGTTGTCTCTCATGGATGGTTTCTTGAGATACAATCAGACTCATATCTCTCTTGAGGACCCATATAAGACTACTTTCACCATGGAATAGGGCACCTATTATTACATCAAAATGCCCTTCAGCTTAAAAAATGCTAGAGCTACCAACCAATGTGTTATGACTCACATCTCTCGTGATCTCATCCACAAAATTATTGAAACTTATGTGGATGATCTTATTACTAAATTTAAACATCGTAAGAACCATCTTTCTAATCTTGCTATCATCCTCGACTATCTCCTTAAATACAAAGTTAGACTTAACCTTCAAATGTGTTTTTGGAGTCACATCTAGTAAATTTTTAATATTCTTAGTCTCTCTCCATGGCATCGATGTTGACCCAACGAAAATTAGTGCTATTGTCAACATGCCCATTCCTCAATCTATTCTTGATATGTGTACTTATTTAGGCAAACTTGGGGCAACTAGATGATTTGTCCTTGAAATAACTTATCACATTCACTCCATCAATTCCCTTCTAAAGAAAGTTACATCTTTAAAATGGATGGATCCATGTCAAAAAACCTTTGATAATATGAAAGAGTCATTAATTCATCTACCTACACTTCATCCATCTTCCAATGATAAACCATTAATTCTCTGTACTTCTTCCACACCTATTTGAATTGGTCATTGATTTCTCAAAAAGATGATAAAAGAAGAGAGTATTTTATTTTCTACATTAGTAGAGGCCTCATTGATTATGATACATGTTATACCAAACTTGAGTGTGATTGTCTCACTATCTTTTTTTGCAGTTGAAAATATTCATCATTATATGTTATACCAAACTACTTATGTCATTGTTCATTCTGACCCCTTCATTATTTCTTCTCCAAAGAATTTTTCCCTGGAGATAGAATTGGAAAATGGATGGTATTACTTATGAAATTAGATTTGTGTATTGTCACACAAAAATCTATTAAATGGGAATTCATAGCTGACCAACTTGCTACAGCTCTTATTTCAGCCACTTCTTCACTTCAAGATGACCTTATCGATGACAATATCCTTTTCATTGAAGGTATTGATCAAGATATCTCTCTTAAAGATTATTTTCATAGCTTTACTACTGATCTTGAAGCCAATAATCTTAAATAATCTTCCCCTCCCTTTGGTACTACTAAATCAAAGGTAGTTATCAAAGAGTTCCCTAAAATTAATGTTGACTTGCATGAGGATACCTGGACCCTCCACTTTGATGGTTCTAAATGCCTTCAAGGAGTTATGGTAGGTTGAATTATCACTAATCCTTTTGGTAAGATCATTCATTTAGATTTTTACTTCACCTTTGATGTCACCAATAATTTGGTCAAATATGAAGCTCTTATTTTAGGCATGAGAGTTGCTCTTGATCTAGACATCCAATATATTCATGATTTAAGAGATTATTAGCTCATTTGTCATCAAGTTAATGGTGATTATCAATGTAAAAGTGATAACCTTGTTACCTATCATCAAATTTTAACCACTCTTTCTAAGGACTTTATCTCTTTCACTATCAATCTTATTCCTCAAGACTAAAATTCCATTGTTGATTCTCTTGCCTCTTTAGCTTCTCTCCTTCATCCTCATCAAGTTATTTCTAATCCTTCCTTTATTATACAAACAAAAAAAAATCTATCTTCAACTCAACCACCTGATTCACTTATCCATCACATTGAGGCTATGACTTTGACAAAGCCCTTGGTACCAATATATCATCCAATATTTAGAACATCAAAAGTATCCTCCTAATTTAGATTCTCATGAAAAGACATGCATTTGTAAACAAGATTTCAAGTATGTATTTTGACATAACATCCTTTAATATCATAATATTGAAGGTACCTTCCTCCATTGTGTTAAATAAGATGAGGTTCATCCTCTATTTGAGCAAGCACATGGGGGCATTTACAGTTGTCATTGTAGTAGACATGCTACATCATATAAATGCCTATGTATGGGTTAATTTTGACCTACTCTTGAAAAGAATGAAATTAAATATGATGAGAAGTGTAGTCCTTATCATCTTCACAATTATCTTATCTATTCACCTCTTTTCAAGCTTCAAATTATATAATCTCTTTGGCCATTTTCCATATGGAGATTTGATATCATTAGTAAACTTCCTTATTCTCAAGATGGGCATGTTTTTATCATCATCGCTATCGAGTACTTTACCAAGTGGGTAGAATCCATGCCCCTTATTCATGTTACTAATCTTACTATATCCAAATTCATTCTTAACTATATTATTTTCCACTTTGGCATTCCTCATGACATCATCTTAGAAAATGGTGGTAATTTTAAAAATAAACATGTTAAACAAATTTGTACCAAATTTAAGATCAATCAAAAATTTTACACATCTTATAATCCACAATGAAATGGTAAAGATGAGGCCACCAATAAAATTCTAAAAAAAAATTTCTAAAATATAATTTTTGAAACCAACATAGATTGGCATATTCATCTTTACCCTGCACTATGGACCTATCAAACTAGCATGTGTACTACCACTAGGGCAAATCCATTTTCATTAGTCGATGGTTCTGAGTCGATCCTTCAATTAGAAGTTGAGCTTCCCTCTCTTTTTATATCTATTAATGGCATTATTATAGATGAAGAATTGTGATAATATCACCTTCATACCCTTGATCTTCTTTATGAATGTCATCTTTCTACATTAAAACATAACCACCAATACAAGGCTTACATTGTCAGTCAACATAAAAAATGTGTTAAAATTTGTATTTTAAATATTGGTGATCTTGTCCTTAAATTATATTACACCCATGAAAAATAAGTAAAATATGCCCAAAAATGGTGGGGCCCATATTTATTTAAATAAATTCTTGGTCTAAGCACTTATCATCTTCAAACTAATGAAGGCCATGTTTTTAAAGAGACCACCAATGCTCAATTTCTTAAAAAGTACTTTGCCTAAACATTTCATTCTTGTCATGTTTTCTATCTAACATCTTTTTTTAGGTTAATTAAGCATGGGTCTCTCCCTTTGCAATAATACCCTCTTTTCACAAACCTTTAGTCCTCCCTTTTGGTCTTTTAGTTTTCTGATGTACCATAGTCTTCTTTATATTCTTGCATTTTCATTTTGGTTTTTTCACCCTTTGGATTTTTATTTTGTGAATTTCTTTGTAAAACCATGGATAGGACCCAAAATTCCTCATAAAACCACCATCTTTTATATTTTTCCTACTCCTTTTACTGCTTGCCAATGTTGTTTTGGCATCCTTTGGATTTTTTTTTCTTTGTGAGGTGCTTTGTAAAAAGGATCCCTCACTTTAATTTTATCTTATTTATTATCACCTTTGTGGGTCTCTATTTTATGATTTGCTCTATAAGACCATGAATAGACCTGACCTTCCTCATAAAATGACCATTATTTTCATGTTCTTGATCCTTGCTCTCAAATTTAGCTTTTGCTTCTTTGTTAGATGGAATCTACACAACAATCTATGTTAGCATGTTTTCCTCCATTTCCCTCTTTCTCATGATAAGGAATCACACTTTTCTAACATTATATCCCTATTTTTCCGCTTTATCACATTTTTGTGATTTGAATCAATTCAAATTGTTCTGTGTCATTCCTCTTGATTTCTCCTTTCTTTCATCTCTTCATTGGATAAAACAAGGTCGAAGTCAAGATAGCACTTTTATTTCACCTTGATTTATGAGACTATTAGATCCCATGTTCTTTGATGTTATCTCTCTTATCCACCTTGTCCTAAGTTTTTAAATTAGATTAATCTTTAGCACTCATGTTTGGTTTTATGAATCCATATGGAAGAGGAATATAAAAAGTCATCAAAAAAAATTTAAACGCCAAATAATTTGAAACAAAAGGTAATGATATCTAAAAGGAAACATACAAATTTAAAAATTTAAATTCACACCAAAATACATGATTACAAGCACATCTCCTATCTCCAATTGAAGCACAAACTCCACATTCAGCTTCACATAGAGCCATAGTCCTTTGGGGTGTGGTAGGCTAGTAGATTGGAATAAGGTATTATTAAAAACTTTATGGTGCTACATATTTTCTCGTAAAATTACCTAATCTTTGGAGTAGAGCTATGGCTCTATAAGGGGTCCTGAAGAGTAGGGAACATGTCATGAGAAGGTAGATCCATTTTAATTTTTATGCATACAGCCTTCATGGGATGATCTATATACTCTATTTATTTACCCAAGACATGTGTATCTAAGAGAAGTTCTTCATAATTCTTAAGGTCAAAAGTGCTCTTGTTCTGAGAAACCTAATTTGAGTGTCTTGACTTCGATAAAGAGTTCTCTTTCCCTTGGTTTTTTCTTCATTATCCCCTCCACCCATTTGATTTTCCTCACTTGATAGACAAATTTTGATTCTAAATCTATTTTCCCTCTTCTTTTAATTATTTCTTCTTCATATCTTAAAAACATGCTAGCACTACTTTGTTTCATTTTTATCTATCCTTAAAGCAAAACATGTTTGAGTAATTTTGGATCATTTTATTTACATCACTTTATATTTACTAAATATACTTTAATTTCCTTTTACCATTTCTCATGATTTTGTTGTCTTGTTTTTACAGACACATGAGTTCATACCCTTTTTCCATTATTGAGTGAGATGTGGTTTGTTATTGCTCACTCGACAATGTTTTTTTTTCCTTTTTTTATGCATATTTTTTCCATTGATGATTGATATGTGTATTATTACTGCTCATTCATCAATGTTGTTTTACCATTTTGTCTTTTTAGTTAGTCTTTTTACCATTTATCTTATTTTTATTTATTTTTCCATCCTATTTGACATGTATCCTTGGTTTGATTTGGTGAGTTTTCCTTTCTGAATTTAGGATATTTTGTTTGAGTTTTTATATCTTTAGTAGCCTTGGATTTTTGATTACCCAATTTACTCTTGTTGTTTTTAACTTGGTCATTTGGTTTAACATAACACCTATCACCCTAGCTTGTCAAATTTCCCAAGTACATCTTGTCCTCATAGCACCAGCTATCTTGACTTTTATTATATTTGTTTGTTTTTGTTATTTAGTTTTGTATTCTTGGGTTTGTTAAAATTAGTCTCTACACCCTACATAATCAAAATTAACAACACAGTAGACAAACATCTCATGATAAAGGTAATTCAAGGTACACATTGCATTTACTTTTTAATTATTTACTTTTAAAATTAGTTTCCTTTTTAATATTTTAATTTTAGTTATTTTATGCTTTTAAAATATTGCAACTTTTTTTAGCATCAGCGTTTTATGTGTCCTTATGTTCTTTCTTGAAGTACCATCCCCTGTTACACCTTAATGACACATGATGAGCTTCAAGTGGGGAATATGTATACACAATATTTTTTATCTTTTATCAAATACTAATGCTTTACATCTTTCAAGAACCCATCGAGACTCAATCTCTCTAAGTGCACACCCTAAGGGGTGCACCAAGAAAGGGGTGGAAAAACCTTTGGTACTTCACAAGATTGTTGTCCCTTTTTTTCATATTATTGCTAATCCAACTAGTTCCTAAAATCTTTCCCTAAGTTGTTTCTCCTCCCTTACACAGTCTTCTAGTCTTTTTACTATTTCTATCCTTCATTTCCTTGTTTGGCACCCTTTTGACCTATTTAGCATATTAGGTCGACCTAGTCAACCTAGTATAGTTTAGGGATATTTTAGCTCTTTTGGTTTATTGGTATCCCATCTGACCTAGTATAGACCTAGTGAGTTAGCCTGAAAATGTGCTAGGTTAATCAGGTTGACCTACCATAGTTGACATATTTGAATGATTTTAGGGTAAGTTTTTCCTATATATACAAGGTCATTTTGGTCATTATCAAGATATATAATTAAGAGTTATTATTCACTCATGCTTCTTCACAATCTGCTCTTCCACCATTTTACTTGAGGAGACTTAGATTTGGTTTCTTATTTTTGAGAATCTAATCTTATGGATAGGTCTTGGATTCTTTGGCCTAACAAAGTGATCCTTACAAACCAAAACAACCTCTTGTGAAGGCCCTTTTTCCAAGGGAGAGATTGAGTGTCAATGGGTTCACATTTAGGTAAGTATATTCTAGCTTCGTTCTCCTCTCTTTCAGTAGATAAAATAGCATAAGTATTGGATTGAATAATATTAATCTTCATATTCCATGTATTAGGGTGTTACTCATACTTAATTTATTTGAAGTTCCCTATAAATTTTTTGATTACTTTTCTTTTATAAGCCCTCACTTTGTACCATAAGTTTTGGTGTACACTAGATTATATTTACTTTTCTTGTTATTAGATTAGGGAAATATTAAATCATATGACTCTTTTAGGGTTGTTATGAAATTGTGTTAGACTATAGGATTTCTAACCCTATCTCACATGGTGTGTTATGACAAGTGATCCCTGAATCGGGTCTAACGGATCCTCATATTGGTCATGCTCCCATTTAACAATTGTATGCCCCCAAATCAAAAGTGTAGGTGAGCTCTATCCCATTCGATCCAAGATTAATTTATAGACATGATGAATTTTTTATTACATACACCATCTCTATACATTATGAAGTTTTGACCTATCATATGTAGTATGAACAAAGGTTTAGAAGTAAATTTTGTATTCATTCATGGTGACTGTGTGCATATAATGTTGTTTGAACAAATTGAGCTTTAGTAGAAGAGTGTTTTTAAAATTATGATCATTTGATCATGTTAGAGGGGTCATGTGGAATGGGTCCATGCATTTTTAAGTAGTCCTATGTTCTTATTTTCCTCTAAGAAGTGTCAAAGAGATGAATGGGTCATCATAGGACCTAAAAGGTGACTTAGGCTTATTTGAAAGAGAGTTGTGCTTAAGTGTGACCCAAGTAAGGTGCCTTAAAGGTGAAGGCATGTGTTGTGGCTGAAAAGGATTATTATGGATAAGATAATTTATGAAGTCTCTATAAATAGTGAAATCAAAGATTATGTTTTATAGAATTTAAGAAGAGGTGTGCAAGGCTTATGTGAGAGTTGTGGAGTGAAGGAACGATAGAGATCCCAATAGATGTGTTGATGATAAAAGTAGATTATTGACTATGTGTATGACCTATAGGTCATATTTATAATGTAAAAATATTTCTCTTGCATTTTGAGGATATGCAAAGAGTTTGAGTGTGTATATGAGGATAGTTTGAGTGAAGAAGGAGAGAGATTATGACATGCCTATGTGGCATGCCTATATGAGATTGAAAGGGAGTTAATGCAGGGGTTGGATAATAATATATCCATCATCAAGTGTTGAAGACATCAATATTAAGGTGGAGGTGTTCAAAGGAGGGTTTAAAGGACTTGATCCTCTTTAGGGGTAATTGCTCCTTATGAAATGGGTGTTTCACTAAAGGCCTTTGGTCAGGAGGACTTGACCAAGGTTTTTGGTCTAAAGGACTTAATCAATCTCTTGTTTGTAATCTATTATAGGAAAATTAATCTATGTGGTGTAGGATTGAGAGTGGTTTTTATTCCCCATGAGGGTTTCCCATAAGAGTTATGTGTTGTGTGGTTGATCTTATGTATGCATTAAATGAATGAGATCTCTTTATAATGTTGCTTGATAAAGTTGATATATTTTGATTGTTTAATAGTTTGAAAGTATTGAAATTGGAGGTGAAATATCTAGGCTCGCTAATTCACCCCCCCCCCCTCTTAGTTATTATATATATAATAATTGGTATTAGATCAGGTCCTTTGGTAAAGACTTAATAGCTTGAAGGTGATCCAAAGTAAAATATGGATAGTCATCAAGGAGGTTTCTCTACTAATCAAGGACCAATGTTTAATGGATCCAATTATTATTTTTGGAGTGCAAGGATGAGGACATACATTATGTCCCTAGGGTTTGACGTATGGTAATTTTTTTGTGGATGGTTATGTTATATCTACTACTCCATCTAGTGCTACAGATAAGAAGCTATTTGAGAATAATTATAAGGTAATGAATTCCATTACTTGTGGTCTTAAAAATATTGAGTTAACCAAGGTAATCCATTATTAATCTACTAAAGAGATATGGGACAAAATGTAGATAATTTATGAAGGAGATTAAAAGGTCAAGCTTGCTAATTTATAGACTCATATAAGGAAATTTTAAAGTCTCAAGATGAACAAAGAAGATTGTGTGGCATCTTTTCTAAAGATATTTGATGATATTGTGAACATTATCAGAGGTCTTCGAGAGAACCTTAAAGAGGCTATTGTAGTTCAAAATTTATTAAGGTCTTTATCCCTCAATTTTGATCTAAAAGTATTTTATATAGAATAAAGTCATGATGTTACTTAGTTGAAGATGGATCAATTGCATGGCACCCTTACTACCTATGAGATGAGGAAGAATGATGATATACCACCAAAGAAGGAAGCAACATTCAAGATAGAGATGAAGAAAAAGAAGAAGTTCTAAGGTAATAAACCTAAGGAGGACGGAATTTATGATATACATGAGGATGAACTAATTGATTTGATTTCAAGGAAATTGAATATAGGTTTAGTCAAGTATAAGGGTAAACTACCCCTCAAGTGCTTCAATTGTGGAGAGGTAAGACATTTTGTTAATAAGTTCCTTCATAAGTATAATAAGGTGATATGAAGAGCATGATCAAGGTCATGATGGTGGAAAGAGATATTTTAGATATGATAAAAGCAAAAAGGGATTCATAAGGTTTGATAACAAGAAGAAGTAATTCAAAGACAAGAATAGTCCTTAGACCAAAGAAGATTGTAGCTCATTAGATGAGAGTGAAGTCAATGACTCAGAGTATGATAATTAATATGATGGTCCTATTGAAGATGACTCCTTGTTCATGATTGAGGAAGGTAGTTTCTCAAATAAAAAGGATTTTACTTGGAGTGATTCAGATGATTATGAATATGAGGTGGACTATGAGACTACATTGATAAATGATATTAAAGAATTGAAGATTGAGAATAAGATCAATAAGAAAATGAAATCTGGACTCAAAGACTATGAGGAGAAATTTAGTGTGTATGAAGCAAGAATGAATGAATATGCCAAAGATTATGAAGATATTGTCAAGCATCTTAGTTTTCAATTAGAAGTCTTGTCTACAAGCCTAAAAGCTAAAGAAGATGAATGTTCAACGTATGTAATTGACAATGATTCATTGAAAGCTAAGTTAGAGAATGCATCTAGTAAGGTGAAGTCATTTATGAGATTTGAAAAGATTTAAAGTGATATAGACAATATTTTGAGTGTTCAAAAGCATGCAAGTGATAAGACTAGTCTTGGATACAAAGAAGAACCAAAAACTACAACTCAAGACAAGATGAAGACTAATATGAACAAGGATAATCTGACTTTGAAGACAAATCATCAGATAAGGAATGAAGGTTATAGCAGAATGAATATAAATTAGATCAAACAACTAAATGCCATGAGGTATGCAAATTTCAATGGTTAATACTATACTTGTAATCAATTTGGGCATAGAGTTAGAGAATATAAGAGACCTATTAGAAATAAATTTGCATAGAACTATGATGGGGGTCATCAGTCAAAGGGTGTGAGTAAGGTTGAGTGTTTCAACTATCATGTTGTGGGACACTTTCAAAACATTATTCATCTAAAGTAAGTTAAGTTGAGTTAACTTTAACAAGAATTGTTTGCTACAACTATGAACATAGAGGTCACATTACTAGATTCTAAAAGCAAAGGTCTACAAGTTAGAATAAGTTTAATAAGGATCTTAGAGTGCAAGGAAGAAGGAAAATTAACTCATGAAAGACAAAGGTGGTAATTATGCATCATGATGAGACTGAAGGGCCAAGTAATCTATTTTCTATGGTGGAGAATACTATAGAAGTGAAGAGTGTCAAGGGCTATCATTGTCTGCTCATGTTGTGAATAAAGAGACCAAATTCAAGGAGAAGACCAAGGTGTTTGTTGAGTCTAGTTCTGAGGTATGTATGGATCCAAGTGAACATATTGTTATTGTTGAGCAAGCTTCATGCAAAGAACATCAATTCTCATTACCTAGTGATGAGGTTCTAAGGTGAAAGGAAGATTCTACAAATGAAAAGGTAGGTCATGAATCTATGTTGTCTTCATGTATTGTCAATCTAATTTTAGAATATAAGGAGAGTGATTTAGAAAAGGAACCAATTTCCATAGTTTAGATTGAGAAAAAGAAGAATAAAATCAAGAAATATTATAGATATAATATGATTCTAGTGGACACTAAGGAGATGTGAGCAACTCTTGGATTCACTTTATTTTAGATCCTTATGGTGAAAAGGATGTCTCTGTCTATATTTATTAAGAGACTCTTTTTAGTGGAGAGGAAAGTGTTGTTGTGGCATTCTTTAGATGGTCCTATAAGGCTAGAGATGAGTGCTTTCAATTGGATTAGGTATGTCCAGGTGGAAGAGTTGTTGTCATGATGTCATAGTTGTATATGGTTAGTTTACAGAGCCAAATTAAAGGTTTTCAAGTAGCAAAAGAGGATTTGTGATTCATCAAGATGATATTTTTACATAGAAATGTTTTTTGACCTTATTCTAGCATGCTTCAGGTGGTTTTGTGGTTTAAAGGTATGTTGAAGTCAAATTGGAGGTTTTTGTTTGCTCTCAAGTTTCTTAGTTTGTGCTTAAGAGTATACAGGTCCTAAAAAGGGTTATAGGATGTATGAGTTCCCAAATATGTGGAAGCTCAAATATTTTTCTAGAAGTATAAAATGGTTATCTCTAGGTGTACAAGAATTTTTAAAGGTAGACATTGACTAGAAGGTGGTTTGTTGACTCTGTTTGTTTTGAGATTCTAAGGTTTTGAGCTATGCTAGAAAAGTGGTTTGCCTTAGGAGTTGATGTCTAAGGATTTTTAATACGATGAATGGGGAAAATGGGTTTTCAAATCAATCTTCAAAGATATTTGAAGGTTTGTGGTTTTCAAATTATTCATGTTTTTGTCAAGATGGAGGTCTAATTAGTAGGTTGGCTTGTGAAGGAAGTGTGTTTTAGAGGATGATATTGGTGATAAAAATTAGTGTGTTTAAGGTAAAATATGACATAACTCCAGATATCATGTTCTAGGTCTTGATGGTGTGTCTATTAAAATTTTTGGGCTCTACAAGTTCTGGGTAGGACTACAAGGAGACTAGATAGGGCTAGTAAGAAGAAGAGTGATTTTTGTTTAGTTTCTCAAAAATAGAAAGGAATGAGTATTTAAAGGTGAGTTTTCATGTTGGTTTATATCATATTTTATATTTGGTGAGTGGCATGAATTTATGTTGGTGGTCCTTGAGGTAGTTTGAGAGAAGGCTGACAAGCTTATATGGTGGTTCTTCATGGTGTATGGAGATTTAAAGATGCTCAATTGATGAAATGGATCAAAATTATTAGAGAGAGTCCCTATCAGATGTTTCTTAGTGAGTTCCATTAGATTTCAATACTTTTGTGTGTTCTTTTTTCGTTGGTTGCAGTGCTTGGTTAAAGAAAGTGTTGGCATGAAGCAAGAAGTAGTAGTCAAGACAAAAAGAGCTAGGCTCACGGTAAGGGGGATTTTGTATCCCATTTATAATATGTTACTCTCCTATTTTTAGTATTTTTAGGTCCTAAGGATTAGTTGGTACCCACTTCATCATTGTGTCAAAGGGTGAGAAAGTTCCTATAATGAGAGTGCTTGGAGAGAGAGAATGATAAAGGGGGAGATTGTTAGAGAGTTCTCAATGATGTTATGGTGATTTCATGGAAGTGTCCAAGTCAATGGATTGAGTTAATTTATAGTCTAAGTGATAATGACAAAGTGTGCAATGTGCTTGTCCTAGTATGCTTGAAGTTGGCTTAGTTGATCTTTAGTATTGGTATGTTAAAGATGTTCAAAGATGAGTATGGTGATTTGAGGATGTGAAATGGGTCCTATAAAAAGTCAAAAATGATTTGAGTGCTTGTTTACATGAGTGTATTTCATGTGGTTGATCATTGTTTTCATCTAGACATTTTAGGTCTAGTGACAAAAAATATGAGTATGCAGTTTGATGATGTCACCATTGCCACATGTGGATGAGTCAGGGGGATTTGGTCATATTATTATGATCAAATTTATGCCTAGTTTCTATGGACTAAATATTAGGTCATGTGATGAGTTTTATCCAAAGATATGTGTTTACAAATTTGGGCTCCCAAACAGTTTGATTATGTTTTCCCATACTTAGCCAAATTTACAAAGAGGTAAGAAAAGTTGAGTAGGTATTATGATGGAGTCATTTCTCACAAGTATGAGGATTTAAAAATGATTTGATCATATGGGTTTATTAAATTTTTTCCTAATTTATTTGTGTTAAATTTTAGGTGATGTAATGAAGCATGACAAAAGATATGCATGTTCAAAGTTGGCCTTCCAGGTAGTTTTTGACATAAGTTGGCTCTATGACAGATAAACTAAGGAGGCATCTTAATGCCATTATATCTCACATGTGTGAGGGTTATAAGAGGATATAAATATATGGTTGTATTATCCTATGTAAGGATAAAATATTATTCAAACTTGATAACATTCAGTGAGCAAGGTAAAAAATATGACTGTGCAAAGTTGGCCTTCTAGGTAGATAACAATGGTCCCTATAGTCTATTTTGCATAATGTTGAAGATTAGGACCAGATGGAGATATAATGTCTCATGGGAAATAGTAAATTTAATATATATAGTTTTCAACAAGTCAAATAGGTCAATGTATTTTTTGGTTAACAAAGCTAAATATCAAGCTCCTTACAAAAGGATCAATAGAGTGTGTTCATTCCAAGATGTTTGGAAGTAGCGAGATGAGGACAAATGCATGATGTTTAATAGTAAAAGTGATGATAAGTAATTCAAGGGTACCAAGTGTCATGATCATGAAGGAAATAAGCAATATTTAATTATGAGTGCTATAAGATAAAGACCTAGTTGATCTGTAGAGATCAACGGTCCACGTTGAGTCAATATTATAACATTGCATGAGATGCTGTCAACTATTCAAGGTTTAACATTTTGTAGTGGTGTACTATGAGATAAAGGTAGATATTAGTAAAATAATATTGATGGTTCATGATTGATATAAACTAATGAGTACACGAGATGATAACATGGTGTCTGATATTTAACTATGACCATTTGAATTCAAATATTTGAATTTAATAAATGAAAGACTAGTGTCTAGTTTTTGAGCCATAATTTTTGATCTATGAAGAATTTGACAATGATATAAAAATTAAAGATGAAAAATAATCCATGTCTCATCTGATGAACCTGATTTTAAGATCTTAAAGTGTGTACAACCAAACATATTGAGCTCTAAGTTTGACTATGTGTTCGACTATTTTATGCAAGTGACCTAAGAAGGATGTTCAAGTTTGTTTTATTGTTATTTGCATGTATCATGATGAATTAACCATTGGATCATGTTTTATACTCCATAAGGAAAATATTTTTACATTATGAATGTTTTAAAAATTGTATGTAGTATGAACAAGGGTTTAGAATTCAACTATGTATTCATTCATGGTGACTGTGTGCACAAAATGTTGTTTGAGCAAATTGAAATTTAGCGTAAGAGTGTTTTGGAAACCATGATAATTTGAGCATGTCAAAGGGGTCATGTGGAATGTTTCCATGAATTTTAATTAGTACTAAGTTCCTATTTTAATCATATAACTGTTAAAGAGGTGAATGGGTCATCATAGGACCTAAAAGGTGACTTAGGCCTATTTGAAAGAGAGTTGTGCATAAGTGTAACCCACGTAAGATGCCTTAAGGGTGAAAGCATGTGTTGTGACAAATAAGGATTATTTTTTAAAAGATAATTAATGAATTATTTATAAATATTGAAATTGAATAGGATGTTTTCTATACTTTAAAAAGAGGTGTGCAAGGCTTATGTGAGAGTTATAGAGTGAAGGAGAGGTAGAGTGCCCAGTAGATGAGTTGATGATCAAATTCAATTGTTAAATATGTGTATGACCTATATGTAATATTTATGATGTTATAATAGTGATCTTATAGTTTGAGGATATGAAAAGAGGTTTAAGTGTGAATATGAGGATAGTGTGATTGAAGAAGGAGAGAGATTGTGGCATGCATATGTGAGAGACCTATATGATATTGAAAGGGAGTTTGTGTAGGCATTTTATAATCATAGATCCATTATCAGGTGTTGAAGATATTACTACTAAGGTGGATGTGTTCAAAGGAGGGTCTAAAGGACTTGATCTTCCTTAGGGGTAGTTGATCCTTTTGAAATAGGTGTTTAACCAAAGGCCTTTAGGCAGGGGGACTTGATCAAGGTTTCTAGTCTAAAGGAATTCAACAATATCTTGATTGTAATATCTTATAGGAAAATTAGTCCATTTGGTGTAGGATTGAGAGTAGGTTTTATTCCCAATGAGGGTTTCCCATAAGAACTATGTATTGTGTGTTTGATCTTGTGTATACATTGAATGAATGAGCTCTCTTGTTAATGTTGCTAGATCAAGTTGATATATGTTGATTGTTTAATAGTTTGAAAGGTTTAAAATTGAAATTGAAATATCTAGGCTCAATGATTCACCCCCCTCTTAGTGATTTTACCTCTAACAATGAATAGTCCAATGTTGTGGATTGGCTTGATATGGAGATTCTTGATTGTATAAATATATCTCCCTACCAATATGTCACTTACCTCTAGAGGTGTGATGTCATAAGTGATGTTATCATCCATAGGCTTGAATTTGTAATTAAAATTTCATTTAAAATATACCTATATATATTTCCCCTATTGAAACTATCATGGATAATATGGCTTGGGATGTGCAGTGTTGGAAATAACAAGGCATTGAGATATGTATTGTGCAATGATTTTATTATGGATTACACTATCCATGATGACATAAAGAGGCTAACCCTTCACCTAGAAATTGATATGGAAGAGAAATTCACACTCCTTAGATATTTCACTCATAGTGGTACTAGTACTTAAATAAGTGTCATGTAGATTAGTGTTATCCATTAGTGTGTATCCTAATGTAGACTATGTGAGAAGTGTATTTTTTATCCACATAAGTCTAAAATGTGGATTTGAGTGAGGGCTAGCCCTTGCATAATGTATTAGATTAAGATATGGAATGCAAATTAATATTTACCTTGGCTTAGATCTTTATGGAATTATAATATGTTTTCACTATAGTGTCAAAATTCAATAACTCCATCTTCGCATAAATATAACATGAGATTTTATTGATGTACTTTATCACCTTATGTTGTTCACTCAAGTTCTCCTATAAGAATGCAGAGTAGTCATGGAATGTGTTAGTTTATTACTCCAATAACTGATCCTTATGTTGATATAGTTATTGGAACTTTATGTATTCATATTCAAAGTGTTGGAGAGGTTTGTCTTCCTCTTTCAATGCATCGACAAAAGTTTTCCATGATTAGACTGAAACACACTCTTGTGCATGTTGTACACTAAAGGTTTCTCACTAGTGAATATCCAAAATGGGCATCTTCAATACTATGAAGGTGAAATTCTCATCATCATTGAAGCAATTATTTGATAATTACTCCTTGAGTTGTCAAATCTAGGCATCCAATGCTTTTTCATAAATATTACCTTTGAATAGAGGGATGTTGATATTAACTTATACTTTGAAGGGTGCTTGTTGTTAAAATTTCTATTGAGCATACTATGGAGATGGATGGAACCTATCTAGTTGAGTTGCATCATTAATTCATGGAATTAACCAAAACATTTAGTGCATTGTGCCTCCATTATATAGGTGATGATCATTTAAACTTCTAGGGCAACTTCAAGTTGATTCTAGGTGTAAACCATCTTGTTTTTACTAATGTATTCTCTTAGAATTTATGAGATATAACTGACTATTAGACCTTCACTCTCATTATGCTCACGTGGTTACATGCATTGAAAGTAAAACAGATAATAACTCTGATACCAATTATCTATATGATAGGGCCTAAGACCAAGTGTATGGTGGATAACTAAGTTTGGTCATGCAGAATGAATGTGTAAAGATGTATTCAGATAGAACAATCAAAACATATTAAATGGAGCAGAAGTCTTACTTGAAAGAAATGAAACTTTTATTCAATAGTAAATAATAGGAGAATTGTATAATGTTATACATCTCATGTGTTAAATAATATATATGTGAAGCATGTTGTTTGTGTTACGATTGTGTATGGCATCAACCTGACTATCAATGGATAGATGCATATGTTACATATTTAACATGCATGATCACAAGGGTAATAATAAGAACTGATGTAGAATAAAATAAAGGTATATTTGACATGTATCACCCTTATTGTATAATGATAGTGGAGTTTTCAACTAGGTTGTGACCACTTATTTAGTCACATGATTCTCATCTATTCACTAATGATTAGGATGTAATGAAATTATTTAGATTTTCACATAGAATAATTAAATATCTCACAAAATAAGTAAAATAAGAGATCACATAGCAATAATTGAAAATAAATTAGAATACTAGATAATATAGTAGAGCACTTCGAGAGGGAAACCTCCACAATAATGTAATAAGATCATAATACTTAATATGATGATCAAAACTAACCACTACCTCCTATATATAGTCTACTTAACCATTGTTATTCCATAGGCTGACCTAACTAAAAATATAGAGAAATGTAACAAGAATATAAAATAGGTATGTAAGCCACAAGTTAGCCACACATATCCCTAGCCATGCCAAAGGTTAAGGGTGTATCATGCCCCTTCCCTTCAAAATAACATTATCATCAACGTTGAATTAAATTTGGATGTTAATGTACAAGGGATTCATCCTCCCAGGTGGCATGTTCACATGGAAGATTCTTCCATTTAATCATATACTCCTTAATCGCTCTATATCATAACTTCTTAAGGTACATTTGAATGATCACCTCAGGATCAAGAATAACTCTCCCTTCCTCATCTAATTCTAGTAATATAGTTTGAATAGCAACTCTGTGTCCAATGAATTTTTTCAAGCATGATACATGAAATATTGGATATATATGAGTGGATGAAGGAAAAACTAACTTGTAGGCCACACTACCATTTTTTTGGAAGATCTAATAAGGCCCATAATACTTAGGGGACAACTTGTTATCCTTTTTCTATTTCTTCAAGGACATATGTTTATATGGTTACAAGCAAACAAAGACCCAATCACCAATGTTAAAAGGCCTCTCACTCCTATGCTGATCTACCTACTACTTCATGTGATTATGGACCATGGCTAAATTTTAATGCAAACTTAAAAGGACCTCCTATTGATGGTGAATATGTTCCTCAAATGCACCAAACTTAGGATGGAACTTCAAAGTTGAAGTGATGGATGGAGGGTGGTATCCATAAAAGGCCATAAAAAGAGATAGTTTGGAATAACTATGAACAAAAAATTTATACCACCATTCAACAAGTGGTAACCAATGAACCCATTTATCATTTTTATTAGAAAAAAGATAATGAAGATATCCTTTCAGACATTTGTTGACTACCTCAATTTTTCCATCTTATTAAGGAAGATAAGATGAGTTATGAGCCAACCTAGAGCTCAAACATGCAAATATTTTAATCCAAAAATTACTAGTGAAAATGGGATCTCTATCACTAACAATGATCTTAGGAGTACCATACAGTTTCTCAAATGTATTGAGAAAAGTAGAAGTTATTGTCCTAGCAATAAATGGTTGTGATAAATAACAAAAATGAGCATACTTATTAAGACAATCCAAAATAAATATGATCACATTTTGACCATTAGACCTCGGTAAACCTATAATAAAATCCATAGAAACCTCTTCCCAACATTGGCTAGGGATGGATAAAGGCTATAAAAAACTTGGGGTTTTGATGGTTTCACCTTTATTTTGTTGATAGATCATATATTCAGCGACATATTTCTAGACATCCCCCTTGAGTCCTTCCCAAAAAAATATTGCTTGATTCTATGATAGGTTTTCAAAAATCCTAAATGAACCCCAAGTGGATTTGCATGAAGTTCCTAAGGGATTTTTTGTTTGAGAAGAGAATTATTGCATAGGTATAATCTATCTTTATACCATAATACATTACCTTTCCATGTAAATTTTTCAAATCCACCCAAACCTTGTTGAAGATATTGAATCAAATCATGGGTAGCACTATCATTTTCCCATTCTAATCTTAGTTCTGATAATCCTTGAACCAAATAGGTTGAACCTTGTCCCTGCTTAGTGTGAGTGCACAAGTATTTTATTAATATTCAAAAAATCAAGTACATAAGGGTGCCTTTACTCTGTTAACCCTTTTACATTGCAAACATTGATTTATATAGTTTTTACCAATGATCGGTAAAAACAACTAATCCTATAACCAACCGTATATGGGAAAACAACCCATAAGGTAGTTCTAATTAATTAACTCAAAAAATATAAAACTACCTAAAACTAAAACTAAGTAAGTTTATTTTATGGAGGTGTCTTTACTAAAAGATGCATGCCCCATTTACAATAATATTAATTAAACTACCAAAAATCTAACCTAATGTTAAGACTTTAGAACAAGTCCTAACAACTTCCTCTAGCCAATCTGTCTACCAAATGGTCATGGCACATAATAATGCCTCAATTTATTCATCCCCCCTAGATAGTGCATTTTCCACCACATTTTCCTTGCCTTTCTTGTAGACCATTTCAAAATCATATCCTAACATCTTAGTTACCCATTTTTTTTGTTCTTATATTGACAACCATTGTTCCAAAGAATATTTGAGACTATCATGATTAGTCTTTACTTGAAAGTGATGACCCATCAAATAAGGTCTCCTTTGTTTGACTACATGCAAAATGGCCATCATTTCCTTCTCATAGATGGGATTGAACTAATTTTTACCCTTAAGTTGGTGAATATAAATGTAAGTGGTATGCATTATTGCATGATCACAACACCCATTTCATATCTTGATGCATCACATTCAACCATAAAATTTTTATAAAAATAGGAGTGGCCAACACTAGCATGGTACACATAGCCAGTTTCAATTGTTCAAATGTCGAATGCCCTGGTAGTTATATCAGTCCATTGGAATGAGTCTTTCTTCAACAAAGAGGTGAGTGGGGATAAAATTATACCATAATTTTTATCAAACCTATGATAGTAACCAATTAGCCCCACAAATCCCCTTAGTTACTTGAGTGTCTTAGAAACTGATTAGTTCACCATTGCTTAGATTTTTTTAGGATCCACTTTCACTCCATATGAAACCATATGACCCAAATACTCAATCTCACAAGATATAAAATTAAATTTGTAATGTTTGGCATACAAATGATTTTGTTCTATAATTAAGAGTACATATTTCACATGTTGAAAATAGTCTTCCCAATTTTTACTATAAATGAGGATATCATCAAAAAAAACCAGAATAAATTTCCTCAAAAATGGCCTAAAAATAGTATTCATCAAAATCCTAAAGGTGGATGGTGTATTTGTTAGACCAAAAGGAATAACCATAAACTCATAATGGCCCTCATGAGTTCTAAAAGCTATTTTGGGTATGTCTTCATCACAGATCTAGAACTGATGATATCCATAATACAAATCTAACTTGTTAAAACAAAGAGAACCATTCAATTCATCTAGTAAAACATCAATGATAGGAATAGGAAACTTATCTTTGATAGTGTACTTGTTAAACTATTTATATTTAGGGCACATCCTCCAAGTTTCATATTTCTTTCTCACCATGATAACTGGTGAAGAATATTCTCTTTGGTTGTGATGAATGATTCCTACATCCAACATCTCCTATACCATCTTTTCAATTTCACTTTTTTGGGTGTAGAGATATCTATATGGCCTAATGTTAGGTGGTGTAGTACCAAGAATAAGTTTGATGGCATGACCATGCATGTGGTTGGGTGGAATTCCTTTTGGCATGTCACCAAAAATAACAGAATGGGAGTCAATCACTTGTTGTAGATCAGGAGGTGTAGATGGTTGAGTTGGCAAGACTTGAATGAAAAATAAGTGATCTACAATTATTTTTTTGCCCTTTATAAGAATCATGGTCATTTTATGGGAGCTAACAAGTTGTGTATATTTAACCCTTAATCCCCTTAGCTCAAATGTCCTTCCCTCAGAATAAAAATGCATGAATAATTCTTAGAAATTCATCTCAATAGTGCCAAAAGTGGTGAGCCATTGTACTCTGAGAATGATGTTGGATCCACCTATGGGAGTAGAAAACATAGGATAATCCAATAGGTAATCTCCCATGGCTAGCTTAATAATATGGTATTTTCCTAAATAGTTTATAGTACCACCATCTACAATCATGACCTAAAATTTTGGATTAGGATAAATGAAACAATTCAAATGAGCAACCAACTTACTATTGATGAAGTTGTGTGTGCTCCTAGAATTAATCAATATAATGACCTTATATTTCTTAAGGAAAACCACCTTATTAATATTTTATGGAGTACTAATACCTTAAATGTAATGATAGAAAATAGTAGGCTGAGAGTCTTCAGATTCCTCCTTAGGTCCTTATGCATCCTCACTAATTACCTCCTCATCATCCTCATCCTCATTGGTACCTTAAATGTAAAATAGATTGTTTTCATCACAATAATTTCCTTTGCTCCATTTATTGACACAACCATAACACAACCTTTTAGATAACTTCTCCTTAATTTACTAAGGTGTCAATATAGTGGGTTGAGGAAATGATGGTGTTGGAAAGGTGTGATCATGACCAGTAGTGAAAGTTTTCCATTTGGTCATCTCTTTTTCTTCTACCATGCATGCCCTTGGGATAAATTCTAATAAAAATTATAGGTTAAACATTTGAACCTCTAATTGGATATATTTGAGTCCATCCAAAAAATGAATAGTCAAATTTTCTTCAGTGATGTCTTCCACCTGTAAAGATAGATTCTAAAATTAATGAATATAATCCTTTATAGTTACTATTTGATGTAGTCTGGATAATTAGATAAAGTATTTATCAAAGACATTATTTTGATAATGAGCCAATAACTCATTATTGAAAATAGACCATGTAATAAGAGCACCATTCTATTTTTTGAGCACACAACCAATGATACCAAATGAACTACTTATGTTCTAGATATAAAGACGCCACTATCACCTTTTGAGAACTAGGATTTTGGTGTAGATAAAATAAATTCTTAATTTTTATAATCCAATTGAGAGGATCCTTACCATCAAACTTACACATGTCCACTTTTGGCAACATTATTTTCACACTAGGATTGGAGTTGTTAGTGTTGAGAGGAAGAGGACCTGGATGATTAAGTGGAGGGTTTTTTGGCTATAACTAAGATGAAATAGAGCCAATTACATAGTGATCTAATGAAATTGAGTATGAACCCCATTAATCTCTCCATGCATCCTTGAAACATTAATTTTAACTACAACAAAGTTATCCTACCACACCAAGCTCTTGATGTCAGCTTCAAGTTGAGAAATCAATGTATCTAAAGTTCCATATTTCATGTCATCTCTAGAAGGAGTCTTAGGAGTTTCTTTCCCCCTTTTTTACCTAAGTAGTAATACCTACTATACACAAACCCTATGAAGGTTTTTTCCCTAGAAAGAGTGTACCAAGAGATGGTATCATTACTATCACCTCACCAAGATGAATCTAATGAATAATTTTACACACTATGGTGAAAAATTTTGGCATTAAAAAGTGTACTGGTAGAATATATAATTGTGATTGTCTTGATGAGACAAATACAATGACTTCAAATGTGCAAAAGGAAAAAAATTTCTAGACTTTTTTTTTCAAAAAAATGTTTCAAACAATATTGTGTTGACATAAAAAATTAATTCTTCCCAAATTGAAAGTTATATTTTTTTCTCCTTTCACTCGTAAAAGTTGTGCCTCACCAGATTCAAAAAAACTTTACCACAAGAAACTTGCCCAAATTGAAGCTTTGATACCACTTGTAATGAAATTACTTAGATGTCCACATAGAATAATTAAATATCTCATAGAATAATCAAGATAAGAGAACACATAATAATAATTGATAGCAAAGTAGAATAATGGATAATATAGTAGAGCCACTTCTAGGGGAAACCTCCAAAATAATGAAATAAGAGAAGAATACTTTATATGTTGATCAAAGACTAACCACTACCTCTTATATATAGTCTACTTAACCATGGTTATTACATAGGCCAAAATAGCTAAGAACATATAGAAATGTAACAAGAATATAAAAGAGGTATGTAAGCCACAAGTTGGTCACATATATCCCTAGACACACTAAATTTTAAGGGTGTAGCACATGATCCTGAGAATCTTGGATGGTAGCTAACAAAAATCAATCCCTAGATTCTTAGTTGGTCTAGAGTCACTAGTCGAGGCACACAATTTGGATAAGATGATACATGGTTATGCTAAAGTGGTGATTGGTGAAGAAAGCTATTTTATTATTAGATGCCACTAAGGCGTGAAGGACTATGAACAAATGAGTACGTAGTGAGATGTGTAGGATGTGATTTAAAGTGATCATTAAATGGAATTATATGAGCAAGTGTGGGACTTTTACATAAGAGTATGAGTAAGCTTCATGTAGAAGAGTGCATAAGAATGTGTGGGAGGTGTGAGTTATTCTTATTAAAATAAATGAGGATTGTGTTTGACTGTGTAGGGGTTACACATGGATCAATACTATCTTGTCTATACTTAATTTTTGAATTTTTTATATTAAATAAGATTTAATTGTTTGTTAATATGTATTCTTCATCTAGATATATAAACAATATAGATTTAATTTAGAATATTATGAATTAAATAACTTCTAGGATTTGAATCATAGACATTACTCAGCTTTTTTAGATCTAGTCTAACATATCTAACTCACCATGTACATATTCCCATGAAATCATTATAGTACTCACTCACCATGGATATATTCCCATACCACTTGGATGCCTTCAATGACATGACATAATGGTAGTCCACTTATGATAAATGATTATACACACCATCATTAAAGATGAGAATAAATGGCCACCACATTTTTGGAAAGGATACCATTATTAAACATGAGATAAGCCAATTTAGTACTTGCATTCATAGATAAAATTATAGAATTCACACTACATGAAGTAGATGAGTTACTTGTAATAGTTAAATCTAGTGATGAAACATAAGAAGGTGAAATAAAAAAGAAGTTTATTTCTTCAATAAACCTTTATTCAACATGTTCCTCAATCGATGCTCAAGGTTACAAATTTTGACTTATTTACTCTCTAATTCATTGATGTGTGAACTTATGTGCATAAATACATAGTCTCATGTGGGGAAAATAGAGATTCAAGTTTTATTTATATGACCAATTTCTATACAAGTTGAGATATATATTTTATATATGTATTCACATCTCATAAATAAATCATCTAGGAGGCACACTATTAAAAATGACATCACGTTTTGGAGTCAAAATATCACTTGTTGTGATTGAAAAACATTTCAATTGACCATATATACAAGGAGATATAGATATCCATACCAAGATATGTATTCCTTGTCATATCAATAAATGAGTAAACTAATAATGTAAAATTATATGTTGGAAGGTGCAAATTAATCCAACTTTTGAGAATAATAAGTAGGAATATAAGAAACTGTATAGACTATTGTCAGTGCAAGAAGTTCCATGGAAAGATATAACCTTGAATTTGATTCTTGTATTTTGAAGGCCATAATGAGGTAATGAATCTATATTTATTGTTTTTGATAGATTTTCAAGGATTACACATTTATTCCTTTTAATTAGACCATTAACACCTTGAATGTTGCAATTTTGATCTTCAAGGAAGTTGTCAAATTTCATGGACTGTAAAATAATATTACTTCTAACCATTTTAGACTATGAAATGAGATTCTTGTGTCAATTTTGGATAACCCTATGAAGGAACTTATGCACCAAATTATAGTATACAATTATACTGTTAGTTCTCAAATTTGCACTTAATAAATGTGCCCTTTTATAAAATATTAATGCATGAATATCTAATTGTTGCCTCCTATTTGCAAGTGTTCACCTGAGTTAAGATCTAGATTTTGCCTTCTGAAAACCCTATGTAATCCCGATTCCAACTAATGCTTAACATTTTCATGTTTTAATGATATTGTAGGGTCTGTAATAAAAATCAAGAAGGGAAGATCAAATAATGTTGAGTATGATGTTTTCCATCTTCTAAAAGGATTTGAAGTAGTGGAATTCTCCAGGATGATTGAAAGATTGTAATATTTCAAATTATAGTTAAGGTGAAAAGGTCCATGAGAATATATGGTAGAGAAACAAGTTGAAAAAATCACAAGTTAGACTTTTCAAATTCTTAATTTTTTTAGAAATTCTTATGTTCAAAATTTCTCCGTTACACATTTTTTTCAAAATTTTGGGTCAAACATTTTGGTCAGACATTTTATTCAGAATTTTTGTGGTTGGACATTTTATTTGGGCTTTTTCATCATACATTTTCTTTGGAACTTTTGTGGTGAAAAATTTTGTTTAGATTTTTTGTGGTCTAATACTTTGATTTTAAATAAAAAAGGGCCATGTTATTAATACAATCCATATGGAGGGTCAAACGACAAAGCCAAGATTTTAAAAAGGGGAAAATAATGCACTTAAGCATTATAAAGTTTAGACAAAACCTTAAATTTCAAAGATTAAATATAAAATGAGAAGGCATGGTAAATTTTGGCATTGGACACAAAAGGCAAAAGGGTAAAATAAGTTAAGTCTTGCCATTTTTAATATTTTTCTTATGTGGAAGACCTCCATGGAGAAAAGTATGCTGCAAGGTTGTGAGGCCAAGGTGGGACATTCTAAGCATATTTTCCAAATGGCCATGGATCCTTGTTTGTTTCTATCATAGCTGGATTATTCCAATGCAATCATGACAAAGCAAGGGGTGTTCTTCGGCATGCACAAGGAGAAAGGTAACTATCTAGAAGTTTCCAATTATGAAAAAGATTATTTGAAGGCATGTCCAAGCGATTACACATGAAGACAAGGATATTTTTGTTTCCAAGGAAATATTTGTTGAGTATGGAGCCCTTTGGGGCTATTACATGACCATAGAAATAATTTTTTGGGACCTAAAGAGATCTAAAGACGTGGGGGGGGGGGGGCATAATTTTCATGTTCTCCACATGTGAGTAGAATATTCCTTGTATTCCTAATTTCTATGTATTCCATATTTCATGGAGTTATTTTTCAGATGCTTTTTCCGATGTTTACTTCCTTATTTTGAGGAAGCTAGTTATTTTTTGGAAAAGGGAACTCCTTCCTTGTTGAGTGGGATTGGTTGTGATCACATGCTTTTAGGACAATGTGCCCTTAGAAGGCGGAGAGATGGAAATGGTAAATTCCTCCTTGGGATATATTTTTGGATAGGCTTGATGAGGTGGAGGAGGGTTGTCACATGTTAGATAATGTTTATCTTGCATAAGCATTGCATATTTTCTCAACCTTTTATGGATTTTATTCATTTTTTTATATATACAGGGTGTGGTGTGGCCTTTAGAGGTTAATGGTTTATTTTTAGGGTGTGGATTTGAGGATCAGAGTCAAAGTGTAGGTATTTTTCAAATTTCAAGTGTTCATTATATGGTGTGGTTTAGCAACTTGTGAGATACAACATTGTGTAGGTGTAGGTGAAAGTATAGTTTTTGTGCAACACTTTTTATAAGAGATCTTTCTATCTTTGTGAGAGTTCATTATAATCTTTTTTTACATTACTAATTTATTTGAGAAATTGCATTGGTGGATGTAGCCCACATTGGGTGCACCACGTTAGATCTATGTTATCTATTTTATTTTTATCTTTCTCTCATTTATGATTTCATACAGTGAATTAAGGAATGTTTTCATGATGCATTTTATTGCATAGCTTTAGATCTGGATTTATAAGTGTTTTATTCCTAACAATATTCTCCCTCAAGCCCAAGTGCAGTACATTTCCAACCCAAAGGACCAAGGGTTTGTTTTCAAATATTCATCATGACAAGGATAGGTAGTTACCAGAATGATTTTATTATAAGGCATGAGCTTTTAGATGTGATCAAGGGTATCTTCTAGCTAAAGTATATGCTTAGAATATTGTGGGTGAAAGAGTTGTCTAAAAAGAGGATGTGTCCTCTTTTTAAAGGTTGTTGTTGGTTGTTGTTCTTTCTAGGTCTAGGCTCTTTCAAATTTTGGGATCCTTGTTGTGTATGCATTTTATCTCTCTTGCTAAGGTGGTTGTAGGTGTACATCTATTAGAAATATCTAAGAGTATTGTATATGTCTCTCCTGTTCAAGAGCAAACTCACCATGATTTTCCCCGTCAATATTTTAAAACAATGATGTATGTAATATTTAATTGCAAGATAATGGAAAATAGTTGTGATTTTTACTCTTTATTATTAATGAAATGAAATAGTAAATTTTTCATGCTCTATTGATTGGATATTTGGTTTAATGCTTATTAATGGTTATCATTTTGGGCATAGATCTAGGTTATAAACCCCTTTTTGCATTGTGATTTGGAAATGTGTTGTTGATAACCTCTTAAGGGCACCCTGGGTTTATATATTTGACAAGATAAAACATTTAAAATTATACTTATAGTGTATAATTTATGTTTTCAATAATCAGTTAAATATTTACATTTTAATGATTCTAATAGATACAATTCATTCCTGATAGTTTTCATAGATTGTATTTCAGCCTTTTTCATCTTTACAAATGAATAATTACATGAATATTGAAGGAGATCATACTATTTGAAAAACCATACCACCACACCACTCTTTTATAACTACTTAACTCATCCTACACTATTCTACCCTTTAAATAATACACCATGTTGCATATTTTAAGTGTTATTTGCTTGTCAATGCATAAATGTTGCATATATAAAATGTATATGTGCTTTAAATCCCAATACTGCAATCTCCCATTTGGCCCTTATGTTGTAAAAAAAATATTTAGAAATGAAGGTTTCAATCATATTTACATCTATCTTTCATAGCTTGTGTCTAGCCTAGAACATTTATTCATTCTATGTGACAACCCTTCTCGGGTAGAGTATGAAAACTTGGTTATGCCCTAGTCAAATTTGTGTTTGTATGCCAATAATACCCATTGTGATTTAATTAAAGTATCCATCCATGTGATAAAGCTAACTGATAGGTCCTCTCACCTTGGTTTAGGTAGAGCCAGAAGTAGAAGGGAGCTAACTATACCCTCTCTTAGTGTCTTCTAGTCATTATCTATGTTCAATCGATCTTGATGCTAACCCTTCCCTGGCTATAGTGACATATTTTTTGGTTTGTCATCTTCATTTTCCATACTACCCAAGTGTGCAAGGATGAGTGCAAGAAGTGTACAACTAAGAACCCAACACCCAACTTGCATCATTGCTAGGGATAAGATCCTAACCACCTATATTTATAGGGACTCTTGAAAAGAGCTTTAGTAATTTAGGTTTGAAAATTTCTCTACCTATTACTTGATAATTTTCTATCTTGGTTGTCAACTACACAACACCCAATTGGTGTTATTATCAAAGACTTGAAAGATATGGTAAATTGACATATGTTGATCTCTTGTAAAGGGATATAACTTGTTCATGTTTTAAGGTGTTTTCTCCTTTTGAACATAAATATGAAATTTTTATTATATGTGATTTCATATCTCGTCACTAATTTTAGAAATGTGTAGAAATATTATATTCTAGAAGTTTTCTTCTAGTGGTGACTCCAACATTATATTTGGTTTCAAGAAAGATCAGTGCCCATTTATAAATTCTTTTATTTATTAATGTTATTTTTCTTTCAAAGCTATAATGACTGAGATCATCCTTCAAGGGTTACTCGACAAACCAAATTGTCTCACCCTTAAGCATTCATCACAGAAGAAGGAGACAAGTTTGGAGGCTAATTGAAGGACATAGTTCAGTTGTAAAAGAGTGTTTGGATTATCAAGATTCTCTTACACCTAAACTTTTACTTCTTGAACCTCTTATTATTGAAGATTATCATAATTCTTATTATCATTTAGGACCTTATAGTCCTATTTACTACCTAACACCTTCTCAACCAGTTGAATTTCCTTATAAGTTTGATCCCCCAAGTCTACCTCACTCACCCGCTCACAACCCTTTGCCATTTGATCTTGAACCCATCATTGAACTAATCATGAGTCGTAGGGATCAAGATGAGAATGAATGTCCTATATTTAGGATTCCTAGAGTCAAACCAATTAATTTTGATGAAATGGAAGGTTATCCTAATGAAGTCCCAAACAAAGTAAGGAACCACCTTCCTAAGTTTCAAGGAATAATGCAGTGACTAATGGTCAACATTTGAGGTTTTTTCAAATTATCATTGAGGATTATGAGGTTTGGCATGAGTATGTTTACATTAATTTATTTTTGCACATGCTAGAAGAAGATGCCTGTGAATGGTTCAATTCCCTTCCTGTGGATGCATCAATTCATGGGAGGAAATAATTTTTTTTCAAAGTATGGTGATAGGATTGATCCTAGGATTCTCTTTTTAGAATTTGAAAACATCAAAAAGATCCCTAATAAGTGTGTAGTACTTTAATACATAGTTCAATAATACTGATGAGGCTACATGTAAATATTAGGCCTAGTGATACAACTTGCCTGATTAAATATTGTGATTCATTTGACAAGAAGTTAGCCTATTACTTGAGGGACAAGTCTCCTACAAACCTAAGATTGGAATTCAATATGGCCATCCAAATTGAAAATAAAATAAAGGTTATAAGTAATCCATTAAACAAGCAGGTTGATGTGAAGTTGGTTAATCTTGAAAAAATACAGTCCACTACAATAACCAACCTTGAGGAAACCATGAAAAATTTGGACTCCACTATCAAGGAGATGTCTTATTAGCTGGATAGAGCTGAGAAAGGGTTACCTCATGAGTCTACAAGTTAGGAGAGAAATCCAAATCTAAATAAATTGAAATGGAGACCTTTCCACATTAGAGATAATGATAGAGGGAAGAGGCCTTCCTGTGATGATAGAAATTATATTAGAGGTGCTTGAAACAAAGTGCTTGATCCATTTAATGCCAAAGTGAATGTTGTAAATTGTGATATTGACATTGATTGATGTGATAAATGCTTCCTTCCCCATCCCCCATGTGATACTACTAAATTAATTGATGAAGATGTAGATGAACCTGAGTCTGCATCTAATGATGATGAGGTTTTGACATTGGATTATCAAGTCTCTTGAAGTAAGTTGTATGCCTCCATGGAATTGTTGAGTTCTACTAATTTTGGATTGTTGAGGGCTTTTGAATATTTGGAATTTGGTGAGATTATAGTTGTAAATGAAATGACTTCACCCTAAACACCCATAGATGATAGTGAAGAATAAAATGAGGTTATTAAACCACCCCTGAAGGTTTATTTAGGGAATACATTGGTAGAAAGTCAGTTTAATATAGATCCATTCTACACAACCCTATTAATTGATTATCTAATTGTTTACATTTGTATGTTTAATTCTAGAGCCTATTACAATGTGATGCCCTTTAGTGTCCTTAATGAGCTCAGAGTACAATTTACATCATCCTTTGGCAATCATTATGCCATGGACTCATGAGATGTACCATTTGCTGGACAAGTCCACGGATTGGTAGTGTAGTTGGTAGTTCATCTAGGTAAGTATTTGAATATGGATGTGGTAGTTCTATATTTCCCACCTAAGTAGGGAATGCTACTACCATGAAAGTGGGCTTCTAACATGGGTGGAAGTATGTAGATGGAATTTTCTTATTCCACCATTACTTTGGAGGGTAAGATGGTCAAAATTCATAGAGGGCCAAATATGATGCATGTACTTGAAGATCCAAAAATATCTCTAAATAAAGTGTTGTACATGGATGTGGAGTTGGGTAGCTTTGTTGGGAATGTAGATGTTATTGAATAACCAATTTTTTTGGATGCTTGGTTTGGAAATGAAAGTGTTTTTTGGAAAATGTCTTTTGATGGGGCTTGTTTCAATCCTGGAAATGGAGTTGGGGTTGTCTTATATGATGTTAATGGGAAATATTTTATGTTTTCTTTCAAGTTGTCATTTGAGTGTATGACTAATACTTCTGAGTATGAGGAACTCTTTCTTGGTTTAAGAATTTCCCATCAAAATGGAATCACAAGCTTGATTATAAAGGGTGATTTGGAGATAGTGGTTAAGTAGGTTAGAAATTCTTATACCACCAAAAATAAAAGGTTGAAATAGTATAGGAATGTTTTATAGGATTTGTTAGAGTTCTTTGATGCATTCAACATTTGTTATCATGATAAAAATTCCAACTTAGAATTTGAGAGACTTGTAGGATTAGGTGCTCAGTTTAAAATTGAAGATATGAACCAACCCTATCATTATCAAGTGGAGATGCTTGTTAGGCCTTCAATCCCAAGCAATATTCATTATTGGAAAGTTATTGATGATGATGATCAAATTATAAGGTTTATAAATTATGAAGCATAATTTTAAGATCAACTTATAGATTTGGAATCCATGATTTAGACCTATGATGGAAAGGAAACCTTGTTTGGGAAGGACATAATTTAGATGAAGATGAACACTCTCCTTAGGATATTGGTAAGTTTAGAAGAATTTTTTGATGAAGCAGATAGAATTAAAAATTGGGAGTCATTTATCTCAAAATATGTGATTGAGTGTAATTTAGGTTGTCATAAGAATCTGAGGAAAGTTTGGTTGGGTACTCACCTAAAAGCAATAGAAACGTAAACCTGCATGCATCTATTAACCAAGTAATAGGACTTTTTGGCTTGGTATTATTCTGAATTGAAAGTGTATAGGGAATATTTGTTTCAATATGTCATCCCATTGCATCCTAACAACAAGCCTTTCAGGAGAAATCAAAGACCTATCAACCCCATCTTAACATCAAGATGCGAGAAGAGTTAAATAATCTAAGGGATGGTGGAATTATTTATCCCATCAAGCATTCATCATGGGTGGCAAACATACACCCTGTGAGAAAGAAAAATGGTGACATCCACTTGTGTGTGGATTTTTGAAATTTGAATAAAGTGTATTTAAAAGAAAATTACCCCTACCTAATATGGATAACCTATTGAAAAGTGTTATTGGATTATAAATATTATCCACATTAGATGGTTTTTTTAGAGTATAACCACATTATGGTGAAGGAATCTGAGAGACCCAAGACTGAATTTGCAATGCCTTTAGGCATGTATGTTTATATGAGGATACCTTTCAAGTTAATTAATATCAGTGAAATGTTTAAGCAAGCTATGAACATTATTTTTGTAAGGGTAATTAAAAAATTCATAGCTATTTATAAGGATGATATTACCATGTACTCCAAGAATAGATAATAACATTTGGATCATCTAGAGAAAGTGTTCATTAGATGAAAGGAATTCAACATTTCACTTAATCCTAAGAAATGTCACTTTGGAGTTTAAAAGGCTAAGCTGCTAAGACATTTAGTATCCAAATATGGTGTCATGCTTGATACCAAGTGAGTAGAATCCATTGACAAAGTGCCTATTCCATAATCTAAAAAGGGAATCCAGTCCTTTGGACAAATTAGCTTTGTCAGAAGGTTTGTGTCTAATTTTGAAGAGATTTCTTTGCCTATTAAGTCCATATTGAAGAAAGACCAAACCATTAAGTGGGATGAAAATTTTGTGCAATAATTCAATGACATCAAAGGAGCCTTGAAGTCTACCCCTATCTTGCCCAGTCCTAGCTTCACTAAGGAATTTCAAATATTATCTTTTGCATCACATAATACCATAGTTATTATCTTGTTGTAAAATAATAATGATAGCCATGAGCAGCCCATAGATTTCTTTAGAAAAGCTATGCAGAGTTCTGAATTAAATTACACCATCATGAAAAAAAAGCTTTCACTCTATTGAAGGTTGTTAAGGTGTTCAGACCTTATATTTTGAGTTTGAATATTATTGCATACATCCCACATACAATAGTGAAAGACATATTGACTTAGATTGAAGCATCATTCAAGAGATGTAGTTGGGTTAACAAGTTGCAAGAGTATGACATGGATATTCAGACCACCAAGTTAGTGATAGGGATGGGTATATCCAAACTCATGGTTGAGATAAATTTGTAAGCTGTTGAGGTAAACACTTCTATTTTTAATGTTGATTATTCCTTGAATAGAGTTAACATTTATCCATGGTATAAAGACACTATTTATTACTTGAAAATTTTGAATTATCCCTCTAACTTAGATAAGAACAAAATAACTCTTAATATTATATCTCAAAAATATCTCTTGATTGAAATTGGATTAGTAAGGAAGAATCTAGATGGGGTTCTCCTAAGATACCTCTTAGAAGAACAAACTATGGATCTGATTGAAGACTTCCATAGTGGAGTATGTGGTGGTCACTTTGCACCTAAAGTCACAGCTCATAAAATTTTGAGAGCTAGTTATTGGTGTTCGTCACTATTCAAGGATGTTGCATAGAAAGTTAGAAAGTGTGAGAAATGTCAATCCTTTACTGGAAGGTTGAAAGCTTCTGGTTCTCTTCCCTTGCATCCTATGATGATTGAAGGCCTATTTAGAAAATGGGGAATGGATTTCATTAGGGAAATCACTAATTCATCAAGTTTTGGACATACATGGATATTGGTTGCAACTGATTACTTCACAAAATGGGTTGAGATAGTCCTTAAAAGAAGGCTACATACTAGGTGATTATGGATTTTTTGTTAAATAAGATTACTTGTAGATTTAGTGTGCTTATTAAGGTAATTGTTGATAATACCATGAGTTTTAGATCTAAACCTTTGGTGGCACTATGCAATGAGTATAAGATCAAATTATATGATGCTTCTAATTACAACCCTCAATGGAATGGGAAAGCATAATCCAATAACAAGAACTTGATCAAAATCATTATACAAACTTTAGAAGCAAATAAGAAGAAGTGGGGTGAATAACTAAAGTTTGCCTTGTGGCTTGATAGGATTATGCCTACAAAAGATATAGGTAAAAGCCCTTTTGAGCTTATTTATGGAGCTCAAGTTGTCTTACCCATGAATTTATAGCTGCCAACCTATCAGTTCATGCAATAGCTATAGGAATATGATGAAATCAACCACTATGAAAGTAGAATAAACCATATTATTGAGCTTGATGAAACTAGAAGATAAGCTCATGATAGACACCTCAAGTGCAAGGAAAGACTTAAAATAATATTTGATAGAAAGGTTGATCTGATAAATTTTCAAGTAGGTGATTTGGTTTTACTTTAGGATAGTAAGCATGAAGAGAAAGGTAAGCATGCCAAATTTGACACCTTGTGGATAAGCCCTTATTCCATTAACTACAAAATTGAGGAACACACTTTCTTCTTCAGAGACCTGGATGGTGAAATACTAGAGCCACCAGTTAATGTTAGACATCTAAAACACTTCCTTGACTAAGTCTATGATTATATACAATATTATATAGTGTATAGTTTTGTAATTTTGTTGCCCCTTTGTGTTGGCCCTTGTTTGTACAATTCCTTTTGGCATTTTTTATCATGTGTTCATTTTTAGATCTCCTAATATGATTTTATTAGTCTACCCTTGTCTAACTAAGTTTCCATGGGTGATTGCTCAGAAGTTGCTAAATTTTTAACTCCATGGCCCAAGATATTGGCACTTGGTCTTATTTTTGGGATTTTTGGCAAACCCACAGGGAGTGTACATCCTTGGGTGAGAGTAAGTGCTAGTGCCCAAATTTGCACTTAACAATTTGTGCCCTTTTCCAAAATATTAGTGCATGAATATCTAATTGTTACCTCTTATCTACAAGTGTTCACCAAGTTAAGAATCCAACTTTTACCTTGTGAAAACCCTGTGTAATCTTGGTTCTAACTAATGCTGAACCTTTTCATGTTTTAATGAGATTATAGGGTTTATGATTAAATTTAATCTGGGAAGATCAAATGATTCTCATTATGATGTTTTCCATCTTCTAAAAGTCTTTAAAGTGGAAAAATTCTCAAGGATGATTTCAACATTACAAGATTGCAAATTGCAATTGGGGTGAAAAGGTCCATGGGAATATATGGTGGAGAAACAAGTTACAAAAAATCACATGTTTAACTTTTCATATTCTTAAGTTTTTCAAAAATTCTTATGTTTGGAATTTTTTTGTTGGACATTTTGTTCAAAACTTTTGGGTCAGACATTTTGGTCAAATATTTTATTTAGACATTTTAGTCAAACATTTTGTTTAGAACCTTTGCATCAGATTTTGTGGTCATATATTTTGTTCAGACTTTTTGTGATTAGATATTTTGTTCAGGCTTCTTCATCAAACATTTTGTTCAAAACTTTTGTGGTCAGATGCTTTATTTGGACTTCTTGTAGTCGCATCCTTTGACTCAATCCAATATTTTCCACCTACCAATCAACATGTAGTCAAAAGATAAATGGTCCAAAAGAAAATAGTGAAGTTTTAAGGGAAATCAGAGGTCAGCATGGAAAATAAGTAAGGCCACAAAAGCATTCAAGAGGCCACATCAGAATTGTTGTTCATTCCAAAATGTATGGCCTATCCAAGTGGAAGTTAAGTTTATAAAAATTTTCAAAGTATAAGATTTTAAATGGAAAAGAGCCACGCTATTAATATAGTCCATGTGGAGGGTCAAATGACAAAGCCAAGATTTTAAAAAGGGAAAAATAATGCACTTAAGCATTATAAAGTTTGGTGGAAACCCTAAAAGTCAAAGATAAAATATAAAATGATAAGGCATGGGAAATTTTGGCATTGGCCACAAAAGTCAAAAGGGTAAAATAAGCTAAGTCTTACCATTTTTAATGTTTTTATTGTGTTGAAGACCTTCATGGATAAAATTATGTTATAGAGTTATGAGGTCAAGGTGGGCCATTCCAAGAATATTTTCCAAACAGCAATGGATCTTTCTTTTCTTCTATCACATCTGGAGTATTCCAATGCAGTCATGACAAAGGGGTGTTCTTTGGTGTGTAAAAGGAGAATATAAACTATCCATAAGTTTCTAGATATGAAAATGATTAGTTGAAGGCATGGCCAAGAGGTTACAAATGAAGATAAGGAGTTTGCTTTGTTCCCAAGGGAATATTCTTCCTCAAGCCCAAGTGTAGTGCATTTTCAACCAAAAGGATTAAGGGTTTGTTTTCAAATCTTCATCATGACAAGGATAGGCAATTATTAGAATTATTTTATTACAAGTCATGAGCTTCTAGGCATGATTAAATGCATCTTCTAGCTAAAGCATATTCTTGGAATATTTTGGGTGAAAGACTTGTATAAAAATAAATGTTGTCCTCTTTTCAAAGGTTGTTAGTTGTTGTTATTTCTAATTATAAGCTCTTTCAAATTTCAATATACTTGTTATGTATGCATTTTATCTCTCTTACTAAGTTGGTTACAGTTGTACAACCATTAGCAAGATTTAAGATCATTGTATATGTCTCCCCTATTCAAGAGCAAACTCACCATGTTTTTCCCCACGTCAATTTTTTGAAACAATGATTTATGTAAGATTTTATTACAAGATAATGTAAAATAACTATGATTTTTACTCTTTCCTATTAATGAAATGTAATAGTATGTTTTACATGCTCTCCTGATTGGATATCTAGTTTAATGCTTATTAATGGTTTTCATTTTAGGCATAAATCTAGGTTATAAACCACTTTCTACATTGTGATTTGGAAATGTGTTGTTGATAACCTCTTAAGGGAACCTTGGGTTTATTGATTTGATAGGATAAACCATTTGAAATTCTACTGATAGTGTATGCTTTAGGGTTTCAAGAATCACTTAAAATTTTACATTATATTGGCACCAATAGATGCAACTCATTCTTGGTAGTTTCCATAGCTTATATTTTAGTATTTTTCATCTTTGAAAATGAATGATGTCATGCATGTTGAAGGAGATAATGTTGTTTTAAAAACCACACCACCACACCACTCTTTTATAACTACTTAACCCATCTTACCCTATTCTACCCTGTAAATAATACACCCTATTGCATATTCCAAGTGTATCTATATTTTGTGATTTAAAGACCATCATTGCAATCTCCCATTTGGCCCTTATGATATCAAAATTTTCTTTACAAATGAAGGTTGCAGTCACATCTCCATTTATCTTTAGTAGCTTGTGTCTAGCCTAGAGTATTTGTTAATTCCATATGACAACCCTTCCTAGGTGGAGTGTGTAAACTTGGTTATGACCTGGTTAGATTTGTGTTTGTATGCTAATAATCCCCATGGATATTGAAATATAGTATCTCTATATACAAGCAAGCTACCCCATAGTTCCTCTCACCATCGTTTAGGTAGAGCTAGAAGTAGTAGGGAGCTAACCATACCCTCTGTCAGTGTCTTTCAGTCATTGTCTATGTTCAGTCCATCCTAATGTTAAACCCTTCCTTAGCTATAATGACATATTTGTGGGTTTTTCATCCTTGTTTGTCATGCTACCCAAGTGTGCAAGGCTAAGTGAAAGAGCTGTATAAATGGGAATGAACAAAAAAATAATGGAAAAATATATATCTTCAACAAAAATTTAGTGTCATTGTTCATTTTTTTGGTTAGAATCATGGAAATATAATGGAATATGATGATGACTTAATTTTTTGAATATTTTAACTAGAATTATACCATTTCATATTGTGTAAATTGGAAGATCGCCCAAGGTAGTGAATGGAAGTCAAAATAACTTGGTTTCTCCTAAATAGTTTTGAAGATTAATTTTTCCACTGACACCTCACCCATAACCATACTTGATGTAGTCAAGGATAGATGGTCCAATGAAGGACAACTTGTTATTTGAAACCTAGAACCAAAGCACAAACATAAACATGAGAATAAAACCAAACTAAACACTTTATTCATATTTCTTAAGTAAATATAGAGATTACACACACAAAACTCACATCCTCTCCTCAAACTATAATACAATAGAGTAATCCTTGAGCAAGCATACAACTCAGTCATTGGATCAAACATAACTCTTTACTCCTCTTCACTTCCCCCTCTCCACATTCACTTTGAAGTTATTCTCCACTATAGTATTCTTACTCCAAAGTTGTACCTCCTATTTTTTATCTTGTGATGTGACTCTTAGAATCTGTATCCAACTTGAAAATAGTCAAAATGATCACTTGAATGATTTTTGGCCATTAACTGGCATGATTAACCATTGTAGGGAAACAATTGCTTCATACATGCTAATAATTTTGAAACCCCTAGTTAACAAAGGCATGTGTTAACCCAAAAAATCATCATGAGATAGAGAAAATTTTATCTCATGACCAGACACCAATTCCTAATTATATAATCCTAATAAAGAGTGAATGAGTACATGGTAGATTTCATTGATTGTTAGAAGCCCATAGAATAAAAGATATTATTTTGGGTTCAATGCATAATTAATTGACTAACTAGATGCCCACATATCAAACACCCACAATAAGAGTGTGTGAGCATAGTGTTCAAACATTTGAGCTAGGTGGGAGAAATATCCTTTTAAATTTTAAATCAAATTCTAGGCATTCCTTTCCACATTATGATGTAACACCATATTTTCTAGCCACTTTGATGGACTACAAACCATCCTCCTTCACCTCCTTCACGTCCTTCACTAATGTCCAACACTATATCATTAGATAAAACCCCAAAAACATTGGGTTGACCTATTGTATCACATCATATAACCTCCTTCATCTTATCTATTGTAAGCAACCCTTCCATTTACTTCAATATGGTCTCTTTATGTTTCTCCACTCTCTTGTAAGATTATATATTTATCAACCTCAACCCACTATCCTCTACATTTTCTGCACATTCTTAATCATTCCATGGACACACCTCTTCCACTACCTCTATTTTAATAATATCATCCACTTTTTGTTTCTAACTTCATGATACTTTCAAATAATTCATCCACCTCTCCTTGGAATACTTTTCCTTGTAACCCTACACCATCTTCTTCAATGATTGAAATCTTATCCTCTTCCATGCTCTTTTGATCTGATAACACTATCAACTACTCATTCACATATTCTAAAACTCTTATGTGAGATGATCCCACATATTTAACACCTTTTTATCTTCATTTGATCATTGTATAAATAAATCCACCACCTTTAGGAGTATTTCTGAATTCTATGTCACATGGGTGACACTCTTCATATTTCCTCATCCAAAGTATCCTTAGACCAATCCAAGACTTTATATATTTTACCTTGACATATCAATAATTATCCTTTGCTAACCCATCACCATTCTTCACTTTTTCAATCCATGATTCACCCTCTCTACCTCTTAAGGAAATCTTTAGTTACTCACAAGGAATCTCTTTTCCCACATGATGTTCTTCCTCTAACACCCATTCTTAATAATATTTTAAATATACATTATAAAAATATGTTTGATCTCTTCCCAAGCTTATCCATCTACACTTGAGACTATCTCTCTATCTTCCCTTAATACAAGACTTTCATCTTCTTCATCAATCAATGTTACCTAAAAATTTTCATCATGTGCATTCACTTTCACCCCCTTCACCTCCAATAAATCATCTTCAATTAGATACAAGGTTATATTATTCCAATAGTCTTCCCTCTTCTTCATCTTTATAACACATGGTGTGATCCATGGTCTCCTCCTTATTTATTTATCCACCACTGCAACAAGAATATCTACTTCCATGTTTTCTAACATGGCTTGCAAAATATTTAGTACCTTCTTCAACTTCTAAAAATATATAATATGTATTATCTAACCACCCTTCCTCTTCCTCTTTACCTCAACTCTCACTTCAGATTGCATGGTCCTAAACATAAATTTCAACTTAGCCACTTGTTTTCTGCACCTTTCATCCATTTCTCTCACCTATTTTCACATACACACCTATAACCCAATTTTTAAATCTTTTTTTTGAATCATATGTAGGTCATACACCTATATATACCTATCTCCAAAATATATATTATTTATCCATATAAAAAATATGGATAACACCTTTATGCACCTTGTTCCCAATATTCACTTAATGGAGCATGTACCCATAATTCTCTACCCACCTACACATGATGGATAACACTCACACCTCATAACACCCATTCCCTATACCAATTATTTTCCTAATAGATTATAAATATTCTCTAAATAATCCCAAAGCTATTATCTTAATATTATACCAATTGATGCAGTCAAGGATATGGGTTACAATGGACAACTTGGTCCTTTTATCCTACCACTCAAAAACACACATAGACATGAGATGGGGAAAAAATATACACTATTGATACTTATTTAGGAGTTAAAGAGATTACATTTACACAACACTCACACCCTCTTCTCAGGCTATAATGCAATAGATGAATGTTCACACACACACACACACAGAACTATTTCCTCCTATTTACTTCCCCCTCTTCATATTCACATGGAACTTATTCTCCACTTCAATATGTCTAGTCTAAGGTGTGACTCATGGGATTCCTATTATTCTTGAAAACACTCTAAGTGAATACCTGAATTGCCATGGGCCATTAATGGGATTTTTTAACTAGCATAGGATAAATTATTGCTTCTTTTATATTAGTGGTTATGTAACCACCATGTAGGTTAAAAAATATATGGTTAATACATGTTTATGTTAACTAAAAATTTCAATTGACTCATGATCTGAAACCTCTCCTCCCTTCTATAATCTTAATGAAGTGTGAATGAGTCCATAGTGCGTGTATTTGAATATCTAAATACCACAACATATAAGATGTATTTTTATGTGATGAAAGATTTCTTGACAAACTATATGTTCCTACATCAATATTATATTTGATGGTTTAGTGTGAGATCTTATAGATACACCACTCAAAGATATCACCCAGTGTACGTAGTCAAGCCTTTTTAGGATGTAGTCCTTTCCAATGTCATGTCATTGGAGATATGTGATTTTTTTAGGAAATAATATCATTACCATAGATAATAATTCATAAATAAAATCATATAATTTTTTTGATATATTTTAGTGATATGGCATACTAAATACTAGAATTAGTTATTATGCTTTCACTCATTAGTGGCAAGTAGTGCAATAAACAAACCAATTGTAGTGTGAATTTTATACTCTTTATGGTTATACCTAAATGTAAGAACATCCTTATGGCACCAATTCATATTGTGGTTCCTCCAACATTACGTAGATGGTATTTTGTGATTATGTAGTACCTCAATCTTATACACTTGGAAAACTTAGACCTTGGTTATTCCTCTTAGTTCTAAACATGCCTTGATTTCACAATCCTCACATCTTATTTATATTTTTCCCCTTAGCCTATATCTTAGTCTGACCAACCTTATATTGATGACATGGACATCCCATATTGCCCAAAATTCTTAAAATTTACTTATCTTACACCTTTGCAAGTTATGATGATGTGCCTACTCACCTTCTCCCTAAACACTAATATCTTGGACATATGGTAGCATCGACATTGCTATCTTGGCCTGATACAAGTGTCTAGTGCCCTCAAGTCATCCAATTTACAGATGAAATGTATTATAATGGTCAACCTAAGTGATTTAATATGAGTTATCTCTTGATAGGATTAATATAAATACAATATCAACCCTCATTCATTCATGACCTATGAATACCTAGTAATCAAACCAAAATAGAACTCAAGAAGTATTCAAGCTAACAAATGATTTCTTATTCTACCCTACTCTGATATCAGTCAAAGGAATAATCCAACTATAGTTCTGAAATACTAAAGGAGTAGTCATAAGGTCATATTTGCCAAGTTTCAAGCTAGGTCATTATTTTACTTACTTTACACATTATGTGATTCACACATAAGGAAGAACTATATGAGTCTAAGGCCCTCTTCTAGAGTATTGGTTATATAGGCAATGCCCTTTGACAATGGGGTCATTTTGGGTCATCTTAACACCATGTGCCCATTAACCCATTTTCCCTAAGGTCACATTGAAGATACAAAGATAGGGTTTTGCTATTTCACCAGGAGGGATTCCATGACCTAGATCTGAATGCACCAGAGTGAAAGTGAAGCCAAACCTAGAAGCATCTAGGTGGTCACATCTTGTTTGAGTATATATTACATACATGACACTAGCATCAAACCCAAACACTAACATTGACATAACTATCTAAGGATGATGCAAATGTCTAGAGAGATAGAGGCACAAGATCTAAAATCTAACAATTGTTCTAGAACTATCTTCCTACCTACTTCCCATCTATATTAGATCCAGTACTCTGTTAGCATAAAAAACAACTAAGTTATTTTTTTATGTCATTTATATATCTAACATAGTTATACTTTCCATTAATATCCTATCTTAACATAATAACTTTAGCATATGGTACATCTAAGTTCATCACATTAATTGGCCTACTATAGATTTGACATTCAAACTCTATCACCATTTTCCCATTATCACATTTTTTCCCAAGGTCACATTGAAGATATAAATCTAGGGTTTTGACATTTTACCAAGAGCAATAGTCTATGACATAATTCTAAATGCACTAGAGCGAAGGTGAAGCCAAACCTAGAAGCATCCATGTGGTTGCATCCTATTTGAGAATATATTTTGTATAGGACACTATCATCAAACCTATACACTAGTGTTGATGCAACTATCCCAGGATGATACAAGTATTTAGAGAGATAGAAGTGTCAGATCCAAAATTTGACAACTATTTCAGAACTATCTTTGTGCTTACTTCCTGCTTGTACTATATCCATCAGTATGTTAGCATAAAAAACAACTAAGTATTTTCTTGTGTGTCTTTTGTATATCTACCATATTGTACTTTCCATTAATAACATATCTTAGCATACTAAATTTAGCATATCATACATCTGAGTTTAACACATTAATCAGCCTAATGTAGATCTAATATTCACACTTATGCCCTATCATTTTGATATCTGTAACCTTATCTACCCAAGTAGGATAACCTCTTATCCAAATTAGGGTTAAACACATTAATATAGATAAAGTAACTGAATAACATGTTGGTAGATTATAAACATATATTTTAGTCCCCTAAATAAATTCCTATGTAATGTGCAATAAATCATATTGTTGATTTAATCCAAAGAATACCTATACCTAATGCCTCTTTTCATTTTAGATCATTTTCTATAGAATGAAGAGATCAAGCACAAAATATATAGA